>JASAOG010000063.1:485000-755000 GCA_030265305.1 Biomphalaria pfeifferi
GCAATTGTAGCACGGCAGCAATATTAGATACAGCAGCATGTATTTCAGCAGCTATATTCAGCAGCTAGATCTATATTCAGCAGTTTAAATTCAGCAGTAACAATAGCCTGCAATACATAAATGCAAAACTATAAATACAAAATCATATATTCTACTAGGGCTGATGGACGCCGCCATCTTTAACACTGCATGTTGACAACTATCATGACAAATAGTCCAAGAAGAAAATAAAATAATTACCTTACACACAGTGTGACATAGATCTAGTAAAGGAAAATATAGCATAGTTACAAACTTACAGGCCGTCCCAGGTACAGAAATAAAAATATTGAAAACAATTACTAGCATTTAAGATCAACAAGACCTCTCGTCACATAGACAGAGATGCTGTAATGACGGTAAACTGGTCAACTGTCCACTCAACTGTTTTAAGACAGCATATACATAGCAATAGATCCTATCTTGCACTAACCCATATAAAAATATGCGGAAGTACAAATAATAAATTTTGCACTAGCCTATACAAAATATAATACATAAAAATAGCTCTAGCCTGTAAAACTACACATGAAAAAATAGCTCTGGGAGTGCAAGCTCACAATAGGTTGATAGACGCTTGAGGCAATAAGGTATAACGTTTGTGTACAGAATTCATGTATGCTTAAGAGGAGCTACCATAAAGCAATAATAATAATAAGGCTTGTCTTCACGTCCAAAGATGAATGAGAAATGCAGTATTTCCCGTGGTTGCGTAGTCCCAGCTGTGACATACATATTTTGCCACAACCATGCCAAGCATAACTATTGTCCGCCGGTGGTCTATTTAGATTTTTTTTTTCGCCATCTGCGTCTGTGCTCGGCAGCAGATTTTCTTTTGTTTCCAAATAAAGCAATACAAAATGTATGTAAAAGACTTTAATCTTAGATAAAAATGACATTTTATATAGTCTTTCGATACCCACATTAAGTCTTTCGATACCCACATTAAGTCTTTCGATACCCACATTAAGTCTTTCGATACCCACATTAAGTCTTTCGATACCCACATTAAGTCTTTCGATACCCACATTAAGTCTTTCGATACCCACATTAAGTCTTTCGATACCCACATTAAGTCTTTCGATACCCACATTAAGTCTTTCGATACCCACATTAAGTCTTTCGATACCCACATTAAGTCTTTCGATACCCACATTAAGTTTCAATGCCCGAAACGGCAGCCTCACACTTTCTCCCCTCGGTACGCCCATTTTATTAGATGTAGTTTTAAAAGTGGTAAAACGCTTGGCTTTCGAACCGCGGGTTCCAGGGTTCGAATTCTGGGATCTTTTTTTTTGTCGGTATCTTTAGGGCGTCTTTGAGTCCACCCAGTTCTAATGGGTACCTGACATGAGCTGGGGAATAGTGAAGGCGGTTGTTTTTGTACTGACCACATGACACACTCCTTTACCGTATCCACAAAAACATTTGGCATTCACATCATCTGTTCTATAAACCACACGGCCTGAAAGGGAAACTTTACATTACTTAAAAGTTAAAAGCTATAAAAAAAATACAAATTTAAATAAAGAAAACAAAATATCACGTGACTTACTAAGTCCTCCCACGCACAAGTGATTTTTGTCTATAGACACGTTGAACTTTTGATGAAAGTTGTAGCAGGCTCGGTAGGTCCATTTTAACACGTTGGCTTCTCGAAGTTCTGTAGGCGTAGGGGAGTTAAAAGACGTGCGGCCCCAACCGGAAATGACGCAAATTTGGTCGTCAAACGTTTTCCCTGGCGGGGCTATCTTTACTGGCTGGAGGGGAAAATAAATCAGTTTATTTAGAAATGTATTCAAATCGGTCAGGTGCATAGATCAGTAAAATATTTGATTATTATATGATTATATAAGATACGAAGATAAGAAATAACACTAAGGTACACGTAAAGAGAAACGATGCACATTTTGAATTCTAAGCTCTATCCACCAAGGTTAGTTATAACCCTAACCCTAACTCTAAGCTCTATCCACCAAGGTTAGTTATAACCCTAACCCTAACTCTAAGCTCTATCCACCAAGGTTAGTTATAACCAATTGTCTCACTTCCAATTATCTTTTCTTTTTTTTTATACTATTTCTACTTTTTTAGTTCGCTAACTCTTCATGGATTCAAAAAGTGCTCTGGGTGGAAAAATACAACAGGACTGGTATTTCAAAAAAAAAAAAAAGGCTCTAATGATTTCATAGATAATCGACATGTTATGTATATCTTCGGTAAAAATAAAATGCTGATTGGTCACACAGTGAAAAATTGGACCGTTAAATTTTTTTTTCAAAACTGTCATCTTAAAATGAAATTGTACTAACATGTCTACATGTTGGTATGTACTCGTTTTACTTCCCTCTTCCCTTTCTCGGACTGTTATAGGACGTTGTAGAATGGTCCCTAAAAAAAATTATATTTTTTTTACAAATTTAACAAGTAATTTAATAATTAGTTGTAATCAATTAAATTTTGTTTGATATAAAAAAAGAAATATAAATCTTACAATAGTTAAAGTTTTGGTTGTAAATATGCAGTTACCCTCCATATGTAAGCATAGTTTGCTTAAAAGTTGTTGTTTTTTTTCATATATTGAGCATGTTTTATATCAAACACACTTGTATTGAGAATTACTGTCCTTGATACTAATGTTTCTTTACCTTCAGTAGATAGCTAAGTAAATATACAAACTTTCCTGAAGGTATTGTATATACTAGTACAGCTCTATAAAAGTATTAGCTGTACTGGTAATAGAAGAGCTTGATTGCGCAGAGCTCATTTGAATGACTCCTTGCAATAATTATTTATTACAAGAAAATCATTTTGAATAGATTTCAAGGTCTGAAAGAGGAACTTTAATTTTTTTTGATTTATTGTTGTTTTTTTTTTTTTATTGTTACATTGAATAAAAAAAATTGTGTAGGAAAATGTTTGTAAAATGTTTGACATGTTTCGGATGTTCCTTCAGAGTTGAAGATAGTTTACTTCCTAGTCCAAACCTCAAGCAGGACGACGGGGGGTGGGAGCGGACATGGTTTGAGCCGTCGACCGTGGATAAATTTGAAAGACAGTCCAGCGCGCAAACCGCACGACCAGGCAGGCATGTAGGAACAGTAGATGTTAAAGTGAGGAGAGAAGGTGAGTAGAGGGAGGGAGGGAAAGAGGGAGGAAGAGGAGAAAGAGAAAGAATGAGAGAAAGAATGAGAGAAAGAATGAGAGAGAGAATGACAGAGAGAAAGAGGAAAAGACAGAATAAGAGTAATGGGAATGTGCGAATCTCTGTGTTTTCACGTTCAGTAAATACTTTCATTTCTATATTGTTTGCACTTGTCACTTCGGCAGCCTCTGCAGCACTTGATCTGTGGGACAAAACAAATAGAAATTGCTTAATTGCAACAAATTGTTGCATTGAATGTGCATGCAAGTAGCTGTTTTACCTGTACGGCTTTGTTATAAGTCATGCGCTTCTTCAGTCGTATAAGCCCAATGTCGTAAGCATATCCCTGTGTCTCATCTCCTGTAAACTGTTCATGGGGCTTGACGGCCCCTACCTCTATAACCTGGCTGTACACTGTAGCATTAGACGCCAGACTGATGGATCCAACCTCAATTCTCAGCCATTCAACAGGGAAGACACCGAGACAGTGAGCGGCAGACACTAACTGTAAATAAAACGCAAAGAATATCTTGTTGAAAAGAAATGTAATGAAAAAAATAGAAATGTCTTTGAATAATTTAGTATCAAAATAGTTGCATTGAACAGGACACAAAATAAATAAATAATGTACAAAACAGGCCACAGAAATAAAAATACTTTAAAAACAAAGCCTATCTAGGGAAGAAGCCGCTAAGTACTGCATTTGTGAGCCGCTTAGTGCTGCATTTATGAGCCGCTAGATACTGCATTTATGAGCCGCTAAGTACTGCATTTATGAGCTGCTAAGAACTGCATTTATGAGCCGCTAAGTACTGCATTTATGAATCGCTAAGTACTGAATTTATGAGCCGCTAAGTACTGCATTTATGAGCCGCTAAGTACTGCATTTATGAGCCGCTAAGTACTGCATTTATGAGCCACTAAGTACTGCATTTATGAGCCGCTAAGTACTGCATTTTATCTGAAAATTACGGGGGTTTATCTCAATGTCTGCTATATGAAACAAAATTAATAAATTAGTTCTAAATGATTAATTAGTTGGTTAATTTTTGGATTTGATTTCAATATTGTTATTGACTATGAATAATTATGCAAAATTTCAACTTGACCCGTGGAAAGCGAAGTGGGAGGAAAACAAACCGTGTTGAAATGGGGGACTAAATCCATATATATATGTATGCATATGTATAAACACAATAATTAATCACCAACAAACAATCAACTAATTGTTCCATGCTTTTATCGATTCATGTCTTGTCATGGTTAATGAATGACTGGGCAAAGTTTTAACTTCATCCGAGATGGGAAATGGGAGGAGCAAAACATGCTCACACAGACAGACACACAGACAGACAGAGTGAGTTGATATACGCTTTGTAAAAAAGCTTATATTAAGTCAGGTGAGATTGCTGAAACCGCCTCTATGTAGAGATTTCCTTTATAAAGCATTAGTTGAAATATTAAGTTTAGCACTTCAGTATTAAAATGACATGACACAAAAAAGCACAGGTATTCTAGGTAACAGGATAAGTATATACCTCTTCAGTGTATAAATAAATATTTATTTACATATTATATGTTTTAGAAAAACGTACCAGGTCACGGCCAATGACCACCGCCCCACAGAGATGGTACAAACGATTGTTGAACGAAACTTGCAAAGAGGCCTGGTACGGGCGAGTGTACGGCTTTGACAGGTCACCGTTGACGATCCGAAGGCTTGGAAACGGGTCAAGAGTTCTTGGAATCATGTTGTCTTTTACGTCGGGAATGCGGAACGGTGCAGATGGAGCCACTGTTCGGATAACCAAACCTTGAATAAATTATGTTAACCATTATTTTATTCATACATTTATCACGTGACGATGCCTTGAAAAGATACGAAACAAAATAATGTCATTAGAAAGAGTGATAAGGGAAACAAAACAAAAGATCAGAAAAAGTTCTTTTTTAAATTTAAAAAAAAAAAAAAAAACTTATCTAAAGTGGAAAAACTCGGCCTTAAAACTATGCCAACCAATAATTTACAATTTATTTCCCTTATTCGATAGCAACCAAAATAATGAATTAACAATAATTTATTGACTGAGTATATTTTGTTTATTGAGTCATGTTTCAGTAAGAACAATAAATAATCGTTGAAAGTATCAAGTTGATCGGAGAATGTGTGAGGGAGAAAAAGCGTTAATAATTTTTTAAGGGGACTAAACCCAACAAATTTAACCATATCTGTGAATACTGAAGTATTAGTTTCCTTTGTTGGTATAAAATAAAATTATAAGTAATTAATTATCGCATTGATTGCTTCCTAAAAATTTATTCATGTCTTGTCTATGCCAATGAATAATTGTGGAAGTTTTAACTTTATCTGAGGATGGGTGTTAGAGAGAAAGATAGAGACAGACCAACATAGTGAGTTGATATAATAATAAGGCTAGTCTTCGAGTCCGAAGATTAGTGAGGAGTGCAGTATTTCCCGTGGCTGCGCAGCCCCAGCTGTGACCTACATATTTTGCCACATCCAGGGCAAATATAACCATTGTCCGCAGGTGGTCGATTTAGATTTTCTTTTCGCCGTCTGCGTTTGTCATCGGCAGCAGATTTTCTTATTGTCTCAAATGTCTATCCCGCTTCCTTCGTGAGTGACCTCCAGTTGTCTCGTTCTGAGGCCGCATGCAACCAGGTGCTCTCTTTTATATCAGACAAGGAAAGTTGACGTCTAAGTTGGCTTTAAACGTTTCCGTGGGGCGCCTCTGTTACGTCTAGTTGATATAAGCTTTTTAAAAACGAAGGTAAATAGAGATTGAGATAGAAAGAAGAGAATGGAGATAATGAGAGAGAGAAGAATGCCAATAACACGAGAAGACATAAAGACTTAGAAGTTTAAAATTGCCTTGAAACAGGCAAGATGTATGGAAAATTGAAAGGAAAATTTCTACAGCCTTTATGGATACTGTCTCCATGATCATTCTATCAGAAGCAGGGGTGTAGCTAGGAGTTTTCCATCTACATGGGACACCGGGGGCTTGACCTATTTGGGGGCCCCTGTATTTTACGTAATATTTAATTTTTTATGTAAAAACACTAATTTGGGGGACCCCTCATTTGGGGGCCCGGGGAGGGGGATTTTCAAATTTCCCCCCTCCTCCCCCACCCTAGCTACCCCACTGATCAGAAGACAAAATGTATTCAGAAATGATTTAACTGGAAACCACTGCGCAGTTCATATCATACCTAAGACTGGTTGTCTGAATCCTCTAATATGAGAATGCGGAAAAAGAAAGATAAGATATAACAAGGTTACAAAAGACAGTTTGTGTGGAAACACAAACTCAAAATCGACCCCGAAGTGGTCCACCCAGGCAGGCTTCAATATTTTCAGAAAGAACATCCAAATGAAATTATATCAAAGACAAATGAGAGATAAAAATGGAGAAAGAAGGTTGACATATCTTGTGTAGTGCCCCAACGGTCCAGCAGATCAAAGGATAGGTGCAAGCGAATGCAAAGTAGAGCACTTTAAAGAGACCTTTAACCAACTGTCGCCAGACCAAACTTACATATTCAAGGACCTCTCTCCAGACAATGATCTCAAGGTCAAGACAGACCCAATAACTGCTGAGGAGGTTACCTTGGCCATTGCAGTGTTAAAGAATAACAAAGCACCAAGGCTAGACATGATATCAGCAGAAATGCTAAAATATGGGGACAGTGCATTGTTAACAGAATGACTGATCTCTTAAATCTCTGTTGGCGAACTTCAAAAGTCCCAGATGACTGGCAAAAGGGAGTGATTGTAAAGCTTCCAAAAAAGGGCAACTTGGCAGACTGCAACAACTGGAGGGGCATTACTCTCCTCTTTGTCCCGGGCAAAGTTTTCAGCACTGTTTTGTTGAGACGGCTTCAACAGTCTGTAGATGAATGGCTCAGGGAAGAACAAGCAGGTTTCCGAAGAGGCAGATCATGCGCAGAGCAGATTTTCGTTCTACGAAATATCATAGAACAAAGTCTTGAGTACCAACAACGGCTAACGATCAGTTTCGTGGACTTCAAAAAAGCGTTTGATAGTGTCCACCCAGAATCACTATGGAAAATAGTTAGAAAATACGGTATCCCAGAAAAATTCGTCCAGATCCTACGACACCTCTACAGTCAATCTAGTTGCTGCATTAAAACAGAAGAGGGAACAACAGAGTTTTTTACAATCGAGACAGGTGTGCGACAGGGGTGCATCTTATCTCCCTTCCTTTTCCTCCTAGCCATCGACTACATAATGAGGAGAGCAATGAACCAGACTGTCTTTGGAATTCCATGTCATGAACAGCTCCGATTGACGGACTTGGACTTTGCTGATGATGTCGCACTAATCGGGGCTACAAATAAATGCATTCAAGAAATGACGGAGAGCCTAGACAGAGAAGCATCCAAAATTGGCCTCCGCATAAACTTGGATAAGACTAAAATTATGCAACTGGGATAAAAGGCAAAGGGTGTCCCCGTCAGACCTGGCGAGTCAAAGCTTGAAGAGCTGGACAAGTTCACGTACCTTGGCAGCATCATAACAAATGATGGCGATGCTTTCCATGATGTAGAGTGCCGAATAGGAAAGGCAGGGAGCATTTTCCAAAGGCTGCAGCCTATTTGGACTAGCCAAGCCATTGGACTCGAGACAAAAATACACCTTCTCAACAAAATCGTCATTCCAACTGCTACATATGCATGTGAGACGTGGAAGTCATCTGTCAAAATTGAGAAAAGACTAAATGTGGCTCAACAGAGATGGCTGAGACGGATTTTGGGAGTCAGTTACACAGATCGTGTCTCAAACAAGATAATCCTATGCCGAACTGGGAGTGGAACACTTGGTGAGGTTGTGACTGAGTGTCGCATGAGGTTTGCGGGACATGTTCTACGTCAAAATGAATTACGCACACCAAGAGTTGCGATAATATGGAAGCCAAAACAAGGAAAGCGCTAACAGGGACGCCCTCGTATTACTTGGCGACACACCTTCATGGAGGACCTCAGAACAGTGGACACCAGGTGGGAGAAGGCTTCAGACATTGCCAGTGACAGATCTTTATGGAGACTTCTTGCCGCCCAATGCACCGAACGGCGCGGGAGGACCTAAGTCTAAGTAAGTAAGTAAGTCTGGCCTAACTAGTTGCCCTTTTAGACCTTGTGGTCTATAGGGCAGATGATGTAAAGTTCATCTGTTTTTTGGGTAACGGTTAACGAGGGTGTCATGTAGCCAGCACAACGACCAACCACATTTACTTATCCCCAACTAATTAGAGCTGAGTGGACTCAGAGGCGCCCAAAGATTCAAAAGTTGAAAATCCCAGTCTTCACCAGCATTCGAACCTGGGACCCCCGGTTCGGAAGCCAAGCGTTTTAACGCTCAGCCGCCGCACCTCCCCTGGCCTAACTGATGTCTTATAATTAATCTCATTGTTTCGAAAAGGCTGGCTCAATTTCTTATTCGAATCCTCAAAAAAAAAAAAAAATTTCCGCAATAAAAAAAAAAAAAGGTCACGAAAATGAAGTTTAAAAGATTGCTATTCGTTTTAAATTAAGTTTAAATTATAATGCATACTAATTAGCTTTTTCTCTTTAAAAAACTGCTTGCATAAGTGATTTTAAAAAATTGATTTTTCACTTTTAGAAAAGAAAAAAGTAGCCGTTGCATCAAAACTTTAAATGGACTAACATATAATAATGTCGGATTTTTAATATTTTTTCTAGTTTACGAGATACAAACGGGACAGTCGGACAAACATTTCACAAAAAACATATAGCGTCTTTTCCCCTTTCGGGGGCCGCTAAAAAACAAACATTTAGCTCATGCATTTTGTAGGTATACTTTATCTATTTAAAAAAATGACTCTAAGACTTAATCCTACATAAATAATTTAATTAGTATATTGAATAAAGTAAAGTTCTCCTTTTAGACCTTGCGATCTATGGGGCAAATGATGTAAAGGTCACCTGTTTCTGTGGCCCTCCATTACCGATGGTGTCATTCGCCCATCACAACGACCGACCGCCTTTACTTTTCCTCAACTAATAACAGGTACCCGCTAGAGCTGGGTGTACTTAAAAAATCGCCCTAAAGATCCGCAAAGTAAAAAATCCCAGGCTTCACCAGCATTTGAACCCGGGACATACGGTTCGGAAGCAAAAGCGATTTACCACTTAGGCAACGCGCCTCCTGTCTATTGATTAGGTCAGTTAATAAAAGTTATATAACCATTTTAGAGGAAAACTTTCAACTTGTTCGAATGTACTTTTTTTGTTCATGCCAATAAAATTATATCAAGTGGATATTTTACACATGCTTAAAAAAGATCATTTTTAAAAAAAATCATATCATAAACCTTGGTTGGTCGGTCGTTGTGCTGGCCACATCACAACCTCATTAACCGTAGGCCACTAAATCAGATGACCTATAGACCACAAGGTCTGAAAGGGGGAACTTTACTTTTTAACTTTACATATACCTTATAGACTGGCCGAATTAAGTAACTTCATGTAACTTGAAAACATGTATATTGTATTCGGATTTCCGAATTATGAAATATTGCATGATCTTCATTCTTAGAGATTAAACAAAACTACACTGCCTCCTTATTTACAATATATATAGGTGTGTGGCTGAAATAGATATGAATACTTAACTTTTAAACTGCTCATAAATGCTGTATAATAAAGTACACAAAATTGCAAGTCACAAATTTTCTTTTCATAAAACTTTTTATCCGACAGTCTATATTTACTTATTTCTATGCTTTTAACACTTTCTTTATTCCTTACACCGGATACACCAAACAAAGCGCGCCATAGATGAGAATGTCAAATTATAAGATTTGTTTTTAACCGATTTGTAAATGTTTCCATTTAATCAAAGTCCAGCGTGTAAACCCAAAGTTCCAATAACAATATAAAACTTAATTTACAGTGTAAACAAAAGCCTACCTAAGATCACGAAAAAGACGGCTGCTGAGGACCTCATCCTGCCTGGAATCTTATAATCAACAGCCTCTGAAGCCTAGGGATCAGTTTTCTAACTATCAAAAGTGTTTACAGAGGTACGCATGGTGTCAAAAATGTATAAGATACCAAACTTCAACTACTTCATACTTTAATTTCGTTTCGTCTGCGTATATCAAACACTTCGCTTTCCTAAAGCAAAAACAAATAAATGTTTCTCGGTTGCTTTGTAGGTGTTTCAGTAGCAATCTATTGGGTACAGAGTAAACAAAAAAAATCAATTATTAACGCCAACAAAATAAAAGAGCATATTTTATTATCTATAAATTTAAAACAAGAGAGAGAGAGAGAGAGAGAGTGAGAGAAAAAGAATGAGAGAGTGAGAGTGAGAGAGAGAAAGAGAGAGTGAGAGAAAGAGAGAGAGTGTGAGACAGAGACAGAGAGAGTGAGAGAGAGAAAGAGAGAGAGAAAAGAGAGAGAGTAAGAGAGTGAAAGAGAGAGTGAGAGAGAGAGAGAGAGAGAGAGAGAGAGTGAGAGAGAGAAAGAGAGAGAGAGTGAGAGTGAGAGAGAGAAAGAGAGAGAGAAAAGAGAGAGAGAAAGAAAGAGAGAGAGTGAGAGTGAAAGAGAAAGAGAGAATGAGAGAGTGAGAGAGAGAAAGAGAGAAAGAGAGAAAGAGAGAGAGAAAGCAGTAGATACAATTATTCAAGGGTTAAAAAAGTATGTTGAAGAAATCATCCAATGGGCAGTTTATTGAAATGTAACAAAAAATTAAACGAAGGGGACGTTTTGTTTCGGACCATATATTATATTGTAAAGCCTCGGGAAAAAAAAACAACGGGCTTAGACAGTGTGTAAAATCTAGCAATAATATATAAACAAGGCAAAAGATCTTGCGTTATCAATTCAACTATATCTACCTAATAAGCGCAGATAACTTCGCTTATTCGCTTATTCGATATGAAACAAAATAATTAATTATCAATAATCGATTGACTAATTGGGTATTTTATTTACTGATACATGTTTTGTTAGGTACATTTAATAATTGTTTAAAGTATCAGAATGTCCGGAGAATGTGTAAATGAGAAGTGGCGTTGACAATAATTTAAGAGGACTAAACCCAACATATTTAGTTATATTTGTGAATACTGAAGTATTAGTTTTCCTTGTTGCTATTGTAAAAAAAAAAACAACATCTAAAACAAAATATCTAAGGGTATTTTATCTATTATCCGCCTTGATGGCTGCCTGGTGGTGCGTTATGCGCGCTGAGTTGTCATTCGGTCGTCTCTATGATGCCGGGTTTATAATTAGCTGTCACATCATTGTTTCTGACATGAATTAGTGGGAATCACACACAAAGTATTCCTTTTTGTTATGTTTCACTTGAAAGTAAAACCTAATCGAGAATTATGGGCAGGAAATCCCGTTCTGGGAGTTACCCACATGGTTACAGAACTAGTAGTCGCCATGTTCTTAAACTGCACGGATGTCTTACGTAATTGATTCAATAATTTAGTATCAGTTGTGTACTCAGAATATTTCATTGGATTTGTGTAACATGACATGTATTTCTTTACGGCGGAATTAGCAAGTGTATTTTTTTTTACAGTCAATAAAAGTAAACGTCTGCTATTTGAAGACTTCATTGATTAATATTAATATCTGTTGTGCTGTGCTAATTAAAGTAGGCATACGAGGAAAAAAAGTAGTGCACCAACTCAAGTGAAACAAGGCATCTTAAATTACATTATTATGCATAATCCAATGTCACATAATAGCAGTGACATAAACCCACAGTCTTCCCGTCGTCCTGAGGAAGACATAGTCCTAACCTAAGGACAGTCCTAACCTAAGGACAATCCTATGTCTCTGATTGTGAATTTAGTTCCACAGAGATACCTGTCTAGACGTCGGACACTCCAGACGATCGCCAAACATTCCCGCTCAATGATGGCATAATGCCGCTCTCTAGACAACAGCTTTCTGCTGAGCTACTTTACCGGGTGACGGATGCCGTCCACTTGCTGTAACATGCACCAAGCTATTCCCGTGTCGGATGCAACTGTTTGGACAATAAAAGGACTATTGGGGTTTGGTTTAAAGTTTCAACTTGATCCGAGTAAGGGTGCGTGAGTAATAAACATTTAATCAAATCTTTGAATACTAAAGGATTAATTTCCCTTGTTGGTGTCAAACAAAATAATAAATAACCAGTAATTAATTGACGAATTGGTTGTTTTTTCAATTGATATCTGTCTTGTCTATGTCTTGTCTACGTGTCTAGGTCTTGTCTACGTATCTATGCCTTGTCTATGCCTTGTCTATGCCTTGTCTATGCCTTGACTATGCCTTGACTATGCCTTGTCTATGTCTTGTCTATGTCTTGTCTATGTCTTGTCTATGTCTTGTCTATGTCTTGTCTATGTCTTGTCTATGTCTTGTCTATGTCTTGTCTATGTCTTGTCTATGTCTTGTCTTGTGTCTTGTCCTGTGTCTTGTCTTGTGTCTTGTCTTGTGTCTTGTCTTGTGTCTTGTCTTGTGTCTTGTCTTGTGTCTTGTCTTGTGTCTTGTCTTGTGTCTTGTCTTGTGTCTTGTCTTGTGTCTTGTCTTGTGTCTTGTCTTGTGTCTTGTCTTGTGTCTTGTCTTGTGTCTTGTCTTGTGTCTTGTCTTGTGTCTTGTCTTGTGTCTTGTCTTGTGTCTTGTCTTGTGTCTTGTCTTGTGTCTTGTCTTGTGTCTTGTCTTGTGTCTTGTCTTGTGTCTTGTCTTGTGTCTTGTCTTGTGTCTTGTCTTGTGTCTTGTCTTGTGTCTTGTCTTGTGTCTTGTCTTGTGTCTTGTCTTGTGTCTTGTCTTGTGTCTTGTCTTGTGTCTTGTCTTGTGTCTTGTCTTGTGTCTTGTCTTGTGTCTTGTCTTGTGTCTTGTCTTGTGTCTTGTGTCTTGTGTCTTGTGTCTTGTCTTGTGTCTTGTCTTGTGTCTTGTGTCTTGTGTCTTGTGTCTTGTGTCTCGTGTCTTGTGTCTTGTGTCTTGTGTCTTGTGTCTTGTGTCTCGTCTATGTCTTGTCTATGTCTCGTCTATGTCTCGTCTATGTCTTGTCTATGTCTTGTCTATGTCTTGTCTATGTCTTGTCTATGTCTTGTCTATGTCTTGTCTATGTCTTGTCTATGTCTTGTCTATGTCTTGTCTATGTCTTGTCTATGTCTTGTCTATGTCTTGTCTATGTCTTGTCTATGTCTTGTCTATGTCTTGTCTATGTCTTTTCTATGTCTTTTCTATGTCTTTTCTATGTCTTGTCTATGTCTTGTCTATGTCTTGTCTATGTCTTGTCTATGTCTTGTCTATGTCTTGTCTATGTCTTGTCAATGTCTTGTCTATGTCTATGTCTATGTCTTGTCTATGTCTTGTCTATGTCTTGTCTATGTCTTGTCTATGTCTTGTCTATGTCTTGTCTATGTCTTGTCTATGTCTTGTCTATGTCTTGTCTATGTCTTGTCTATGTCTTGTCTATGTCTTGTCTATGTCTTGTCTATGTCTTGTCTATGTCTTGTCTATGTCTTGTCTATGTCTTGTCTATGTCTTGTCTATGTCTTGTCTATGTCTTGTCTATGTCTTGTCTATGTCTTGTCTATGTCTTGTCTATGTCTTGTCTATGTCTTGTCTATGTCTTGTCTATGTCTTGTCTATGTCTTGTCTATGTCTTGTCTATGTCTTGTCTATGTCTTGTCTATGTCTTGTCTATGTCTTGTCTATGTCTTGTCTATGTCTTGTCTATGTCTTGTCTATGTCTTGTCTATGTCTTGTCTATGTCTTGTCTATGTCTTGTCTATGTCTTGTCTATGTCTTGTCTATGTCTTGTCTATGTCTTGTCTATGTCTTGTCTATGTATTGCCTATACCAGTAAATAACTGTTCAACTTTTTAACTGCATCCGAGAATGGATATGGGAGAATTGACGTGTACACACTTTTTACCAAGCAGACAGACACAGTTAATACAAGATTTGTAAAAATCATATGAAATTAAATGTTTTCCTTCATAATTCCTTGACAAAATGACAATAGATTGGCGACGTTACGTTTTAAAGGCAATAGATAGATAATAAAGAATACGCTAGTGTGTTTCACTGAATGTTTATTGTGTCCAAGGTCAACAACGACTTGTCTTTCGGGTCTTCCTATTGAGGGAAACTGTGTTGAAAGATGCTCTCAATAATCCAGCTGTAGTAGCTAGGGACTCTCGTGTAGACAGTTGGGAACTCCACTGCAAAGATAGAGGAAAGGGTTTAGCTCATCAAAAGACACATTATGCTTTCTTATTTATAGGATTAATTTGACTCGCTATTTTCACTAGGATTCATGGTAGGCTCAAGACGACATGAGAATGTAGAACACCAAGAGGAATCTTTAATTCAGTTATTATGAAATTAATAAAATGACTTAAAATTTAGAAAGTTTATAATGCCTAAACCATAACATTCAAGATGGAATCCGGAAGCTCTCATTGTTTTTGTGTTTTGTATTTTTTTAAAATCTAAATCTGTGTTTCCCAAACTTTATCCGTAACGGAACACTGCACTTTTTGAACATTTAGCGGAACACTTTGCTTTTAATAAAGATTAATTCACTTGGTGGACTACTAGTTAATTATTTCATTAGTTTGTGGAACACCAATTAATGCCTCGCGGAACACTTGAGTTCCCCGGAACACACTGATCTAAATAGCCCGCCAGCGGACAATGGCTATTACTGCTGCTGCTGGGAAATACTGCATTCCTCATTAATCTTTTTTTTCGCACAGAGAGACGAGAGAGTTTAACTTGAACAAGTTGTCAAGACAAATTTAAAGTTTGTTTTAAAGAGAATGTCTCCTTTACGCGGCTGAATGATTCCCCTTGTGAGAATAAATATTTCTATTCTCAAATGATAGAAATAAAAAAAAGATACACTCTTCCCCACCCACAAGTTCCTTACCCCGAAAACTATCTTCGTTAAACAAATGTATAGATGTACATAGAGCAAGGGTTCTCACCCTGTGGATCGCGACCCCCCTTAGGGTCGATTGACGATTTCCAGGGGTTGCCTAAGACCATCGAAACAATGGATTTTTTATTGTCTTTTCTTCTATTGCTGTATCTGTGTGTGGGAGGGAGGTCGCGTCAGATTGGGGGATTGTAAAGAGGGGTCGACGAGCTTAAAAGGTTGAGAACCGCTGACATAGAGTATAGAAAGGTTTAATATTAACCCACGAGATCTTCGGTAGACTTAGAAGACGGTGGGCGTCTAGTTCTTAACTTTTTAATAACGCATTTAGGCGGGAAAACCCGATGACGTATGTTCAAGAACAAGAATTTCTGTAAATCAATACAAAATTAAAGTTAAAAGATTATTATATTTTTTTCTTAGATTATAAAGGTAAAGACAGAGTTTTCCTTGTGTTGCCAATTAGCTAGTAATTCTTTTCCCAAAACTATACAATTTCTTGTAAAATCATTATAGCCGTTTTCGACCTCAGTGTCCAACCTTAACCTAAGTAGAGTTTGCAAGCATGAAAAAGGAATTATGGAGTGGATTATGTATGCACAACTTTTTTTAGCTTACTAATAGCATATCATTATCAAATAAACAAATGTTTCTCAGTTTTCAAATTCTGAATATTAAGACAAAATGAAACAAAAAAAAAAGCTTACAGACAAACAGCAGAACCACAGCGAGGGAAATCATTCTTGATCTTCAGAAGAAATAAAACAACGGTTGTCTCTCTTGCACTTGATTCTTCAGCTGTGCTTTGAGCTTTTAAATGTTTGGCCATTATTTGCGTAATCCTCTTTAAAGTAATGAGCATCTGTCATTTCACATTGTAAATAAAAATTTACGGACTTTAGCCAAGTGGAGCTGTAGAGTACATGCCTCATTAAGTCCTGTCAAAATTAGATTTATACATCTATTAAGGACCCGGCCAATTGCACTTTAGTAACTAGTTTTTGTGAGAAGTGATAGACTCATATTTCTACCTGTTTACTTCGAGTCGTTATCTATGTTAATGTTCAATCAAGAATAGGTGCGGCCGTTAGATTAAACCATAGGTGCTGAGTATTCTGTCATCGGTTGACGCTATAATGCCATATCTATACTATAAAGCAGAAAGTAAGGCGCATGTATGTATGGGTGTATGTCCAGCATAGAAATCAAAAGAGTTTGACCCATCGTGATAAACCTTTTCATAAATGTTCCTTGGGTACTAACTTCAACCTTAGTGTATGTATAGTAGCCCTAACAAAATTAAGACCCTTAAAGAAAAAAAAAAGTTGCCCATCTCTAAGAAAGTATTACTATTTCATCCATCTAGGACACATACATGTCTACATGATGAGACAAGACGGTGAGGTTACGCATGCGCAGAGACGAAAATCTCTTGAACCTTAGATCTAATTTCATGCATTAAGTATCTATGGATGGACATAGGCCTCACCTGTATATTTTTCATTGGCACTATGTACACATAATTACACCTAAACACATCAGTAGTCTTATCATGGTACACTAAGCAACCCGGTGACTAAATTTGTAACTAACTCAATTTTCATAAAAATCTGATTTGACCACCTTCTTGTACTATTGCCTTCAGTTCTTGACGTTTAATTCTCTACCCAAAGCTTATCTCCCCTTATGTAAGAAATCAAGCCTTGTTAATTGTTCTATATAATGTATATAAAAAATTTTTTTACTATTAAATGATGTAGTAATTAGTAATATTTTTTCGATTGATTCATGTTTTCTAGAAGCAATGAATAATTGTTCAAAGTTTCAACTTGATCCGACAATGAAAAGTGTGAGAAATACCATGTACAAACATTTTTACCAGAAGAGCTAGTGGATATAAGGTTGTTAAAAGTAGAATAAACTATTTCCTCTTAACCATCTGCATAAATAATTTTCTACGTCGCCCACCCATGCGGGACACCACACACGCACGCAGACCCTCTAATCCTCGATGAAAAAGTTATCGAAAGATAACTCTTTTATTTCTGCAAGTTGGACTAGAGCTACCCCACGTAACTTTCGCGGCGACAGAGAGCGCGGCTCAGAAAAAAAAACAAAGCGGGTAGGAGAACAAGTAATCTTATCTGTACCTGCCACTAAATAACGGCGTATGCTACGCCGCGGCTCTGCTAGTTTCTCTTATTAGCTTAAAAAGTTGACATGGGTGCAGGGACGGACTGGATGTTTAAACCGGCCCTGGCTTTAACAGGCCATTGTAACATGTCTAAAATGGGTATGTAGTGTTTGTATTGATCAGAAGATTGATCGAGTGTTTATGTACGCATATTAATACTGTTATGACTTTGCCATGCGCACCGCCATCCAAGAAAGTGCAGAAAGAAGGTGCGCACTATCTGTGACTAAACAAGTCGGATGTTGACATGAGAGAGTACGACTTCCGCCCAAGTAGAGAGCCAATATGGAGATGCTGTACTCAAGGCAGATGCCCCTTTGCGTTTGCCATGTCTCCGTGTAAATAAACGTCTATGTCTCGTTGAGTTGCCTCCCTTCAGTTATTACAATACTTATTAACAGACTTACAGATAAAGTCATGTACAATAAAGCCAATCATCAGGCGTATATGAAATATAAATGTTTAGTTAAGAACGGGAACAGCAAAGTCTCTCAGTCACTAAAACTAAAGATGTTGCTCCTAAGAAAGCCTAGCCTAAACTGTCTATATTTACGCTACAGTCTCACTTTGAATTTATGTCTTCACAATTGCGCGTTCACTAGTAGTCTGACCTATATATTTATTGCCATACTATGTACATCTATTGTTTATCTGCCTACATCAGGATCGGACTGGGTGTCAAAATCGGCCCAGGCATTTCTATACATACCGGCCCATAAATTCTATATCATACGATGGGCCTCCAATTATAGGCCTACCTTTCCTCAAAATCATTATGTTAGTTTAATAATGTATTGATAACTGTACGCCAGAGCAAGTAATGGGTCACTGAGCTTGACCCATGACCCATATGACCCATCAAGTTCTCGACCCAGACCCATCATGACCCATGACCCATTGAAACAAATTTTGGCGAAATAAAATATTGATTGGTCTCAAGGCGGCCATCTTGAAAACCGGAGGGTAACTTTAGACCACAGTGAACAACGTGTGTATCAACATCCCTGTAAACTTTAAATACCATTTTTCTCAAAACAAATTTTTCATGACACACACAATCTTGTTTTTTATTTTTCTAGAAATCTAGTTGTCCAATTGTTTTGTTATTGCATATATGTGTTCAAATATATATATACTACATAGTAACAGAGCGAAATTTTAAAATTAAGTCAAGAAATGGAGATATCAGCAGATTATAAACAAATTTAACTTTAATTTTCTATACAAATGTATGGAAGGGCACGTATTGTTTTTGTCGCAAATAAAAAAAATCGCGCAACGACGGGTTTTTTTCAGAGTCAGGCGGAAACTAAGGATGGGTCGTGGGTCAGGGAGCATTGACCCATGACCCATTTGACCCATCCAATTTTGCGACCTATTTGACCCATTGACCCATGACCCATTGCCCCATTACTTGCTCTGCTGTACGCAAGCTTTATATCTTTATAAGAAATATAGTCCTTATGTTGGTTTTTCATCGCTAAGTGTGTAGGCCCTAAAATGATGAAGCCTACAGTAGCACTGTCTACTGATGTAGGCTATTACATTATTTCGGAAAATGTGTTAAATTAGTATTTTAGGACCTACAATGTAGAGTCTGTAAACTATTTTTTGTAATCATGACGCTCAGAGGGCTACTTTTATAAGAGAATATCATAAAACCTTTAACAATTTAATACGTGCCATAGTTGCACTCATGCGGCCCTTTAGATCGCCCTACGGCCCATTTTGGGTACCGGCCCACCGGGCATTTGTATGCCCATATAGCCAGTCCGCCCCTGGCCTACATAATACACGTCTAGATAATGCGACGTAAACAGAAACCACTCAAAAATGGGTTTAGATTGGCCTAATTTAACGTAATGTTTTTTATCATCTATATAGACTTAACTCTTTCTCTCCTAACTGACGATACCAGCGTTGATTTCACCAGAATGTGGTAAATAATTACGGAGAGAAAGAGTTAAAGGATATATGTAAACTCAATGTGTACAAACATTGTACACTTGCAACATTTTTTGTTTGAATAGAATACTTCATTATATGATTTTGAAACGAATGTGGAAATAGTTTAAAGAGTGAAACATAACAATTGACAAGGGAGCTACATGAAAGTTCTTGTAATGCATTAATTTATATAGTATCAAAAGGTCCCTAATCAACAATTTTTTATCAACAGCTTTAAACATGAAACTTTGCAAGTATTCTTGTGTCAAAACGATTTTCAGGTCTTTCAACTGTTTTTTTTTTTTAATAAATGCATTTTAAAAGTGATCACGATAACATTCATACAAATATCCCCGTCTTTCTTCCGTCCCCTTTACCAACTGGTTCAGACAAGTGCTAAGATCATAGCGTATTAAGAAAGCTAAAAGCATGAAATAGTGCTGAACAAAACAATTAGTAAAACTAAGTCTTATCGCTCAGATTTATTATTGTTAGTCTAGATGTATAACGAATATAATTACATGACTGATCCAAATAATTGAGGCAACTACAATTAATATAAGCTTTGTTTTTAGCGGCCCAATAAAGGGGAAAAGACGCTATATGTTTTTTTGTGAAATGTTTTTACATTATTTTGACTAATAAGACAACTGTGTGATTAAATGTTACTGCGCTATGAGTAGTGATTTCTTTCCTTTTTTTTTATAATCACAGCATAGTTTACTTTTTTAAAAGTGGTATTTGTTTGTTATTTTAAAAATAATGAAAAGACTAGCTTAATTTAATTTTTGAAAAATGGTTCCCTTGCGGACAATGAAAATTAGCGGTTGCACAAACAAAAAAATTGTAAAACAATCAACTATGTTGAAATTGGGTTTATAATAGTAGTTTGATAGTTGTGTATTTCTGCTAGACAAACGGACAAACGAACAGCACAAAACTACACAAAACAAATAACCACTAAAAAAAAAGCCAATATCGTGTTTCAATGTTTATTTTCTACTCAGTGGAACAAATTTTGTTCTGAGACTTGGTTTGAAGGTTTTATTCGCCGCTGATGTGTAGAAAGATGTTCTCAATCATCCAGTCATAGTAACCAGTGACTTTTGTGTAGACTGATGGTGAATTCCCTTCAAAGGAAAAAAAAGGGAATTACTTTTAATGCACTATACAAATCACTCCTGATTCGATTGTGAATGTTAATGTAATGAGATGTAAGAATGACAATATGAAACGAATGATTCGTTTATTGAATCAAAGATTAAGAAAGTTCAATATTAGAAAGAAAAAGAGAAATTGAAACAGGGTCTGACTGCTGTAAGTAGAAGTCCTGGGAATTTTTTAAAATTCTTTTTAACCCTTACAACTTTTGAAGATTTTAATTAAAGTTATTTAATCAATCTTCAAAAAATTTTTTTTCATATTTAGCATGCAGTTTTTTTTAAAAAGTAAACATTAGTTAAATTAGTGGCGGCTCCATTTTTTTTTTAGGCCCAGAGCTTCAGCAATCTACACCTGCTATTTCTACATAAAAATAAATTGGTGTTGAGTATTGATTACTAAATACAAGAATGAATTAATAGAGACTTCAACTTTAGTAAGAGTAGACATTTCAAACTCTCATTTAAGTAGGTCACAGCCTGGCTAGAAGTTGATCACGTGACCATCTTTGTCTCTGAGATTCCGTTCTCAATTGGAAAGGTCTCACAGTTTTACAGTTCGTTAATAGCATTGAAATGTATCAAAGTTCTAACTACTTTTGTTTCGTTTCATGACTTTTACCGTCACAATTTTCAAACCCGTAGGAAGTCACTCCAAGCAAAAATCGATGTCCACAGGCCAGAGGTCCGCCACTGTCTCCTTGACATGCACCAGGCGGAAAACCGACATCACCTGATTAAAATAAAATTAAAGCTACAATGTGTTTACATAATTGAAAGTCAAGGTTTATTTGAATACTTTAATTTATAAACTAGTCAAAGATCTGTGCGGAATGGAGATTATTATTATTTTATTAATTAAAATATACTTTACATTTCTTATGTACTGGCCAAAGATATAAAATCTTGAAATATTTGATTGACTAGCTTTAATAAACATCCGTTACGTATTTTTTTCCAAAGCTTGTGTATAGTTTCTTCTCATGTATAAACTGTGAGACAATTTGCCGCCCTTGAATTGGCTTGTTTAGACACAGCAAATTCTGTCTAATTTAAATGAAGTTATATATAAATATTTTATTTATAACAATTCACCGAGCACATTAATTGTCTTTGAGACATGAGGCCTTATACATCGATTAATAAATTAATGGGCTGTGCGGCCCAGAAACTAAGTTCTTTTGAGTTTGGCTCGGCTACCTAAATAAGGGGGCTCGATGTTCGACACCCGACTCGAGAAGAGTTGTGTTACTGAGAGCCTAAGGCAGCACGGAAAACCTTCTCCCAGATACCCCTACCCTCTAAATGGTCCACTAATGCGCTATATAAAAGCAATTTTGTTAAAAAATTAAAATTACTTTTAAATTTCATGCTTATAAAATGCCCAAGGCTCTCGGATCCAATCTCTTTTATGGTCATGTGGGGGAGGGGTGTACATGGGAAAAGTTTCTGGGATTCAAACTCATCCCCTTCGATAGACAGCCAAGCGGTTATCACCACTCAGTGAACACAACGCAAATCAAGTGTTGTTAATGTGCTCAGCGGATCTAAAACTGATGTCATCAGGGGACGTAAAATAACTTATCCCCGAATACTTTCAACATCATTAAGTTTTATTGGGGGGGGGGGGGGGGGGAGTATCTAACACCCAGAACATTCCCGTGATTCAACTTAAATTTACGACAGAAAACTCGCATAGTTTGAAGTGAAAACGTCTCTTTCTGCTGCCACTTTCACAGCGCGTTAGCTACTAATGAACCAAAGTCCTAGCCCTTACCGTCTACATGCATCTAGCTATGTCAGGATATTACTAAGCCACGTATTTGACAAATCCACTTCATATGTTAGATTAATTGTGCATTTACAAGGTGAACTGTCAAGTGTTCATTACTTTTCAGATCATCGCGCATATAATTCTGAAACTTTTATAAGCTCGAAGCCCATGTGAACAAAACGCCAAGGGAGACGAGCGTGTTTTTACTATACCTCTATTTCAACCGATACCTTCATGGAATCCTGGTTACGTGAGTGCATGTAAAGTTCTACAACATTTTTATAATACTCTAATAGAGCCTTTAGATCTAGGCATAAGACATTAATTTTTTATTATTATTATTATTAAATCCAAAATGCCTTACATTTGGAAATTCCTGAAAGCGATAGTCCTTTCAAAACCAATGTTCCATTTGGATCTAGAAATTATTCTACATATAAACGTATTTATTTTTTATACATTGAAAACTTATAACGGTCAAACTAGCGTTTTCCCTGTGTGGCCAGCGAGGTGGTTATTCTTTTTTAGAGATATACATCACTCTAGAAAAATCAATTGAGACGTTTTTGAGAACCGTGTCGAGATTCAAGGCTCAAGGTTCCAGGTTTCATAAAATTATGACTTCAATAGAAGGCATAGTAAAATATTTTATGTAAAGATATTAACAACCCAAAATGAAATTAGTCTCATAGAAGTCTTAGGAAAGTTCTAGACCTCGAGAGTGTATATCACATGACTTACTTTCTCCTTTGACACAGATTTGATTTGGGTTGATGGTGTAGCCTTGTGTTTGGTGAAAGTCCAGACACTGTTGGTACGTCCATTTCCTCATTTTAGCTTCTCTCAGATCCGCTGGAGTTGGCGACTCATAGTAAGTGTTGCCCCAACCGGAAATGACGCAAATCTCGTTGTCGAAATTTTGAAATGGTGATGCTATTAATATCGGCTGTTAAATAAAGGGAAGAAACTGGCATAAACATAGATAATCTAAATAAGAAATAATAGAATAGTGCAATAAAAAAAATTAAACTTTTAGATACATTGTATTGGAGTTGTGTTTAATATTATTATTATTGTCATTATTAACATAGTCTTTCTCTTTGAAATTCATAGTACAAGACATTATACACTGTAACCCATGACGACTTTGGCGGATGTATAATTATGTTACTTCGGCAGATCTTAAGCAGTTTAACATTCTAACGAGAAACTTATCTCCGTAAGCATGTCTAGAGTCACGGTGATGTCTCCAAAGACTTACCTTTTACATTTAATCTGTAGGTCCGTTGGGGGGCACCACACAAGATTTGCCTTAGAACCAGGCCTGGATTAACCATTAGGCAAACAAGGCACGTGCCTAGGGCACCAAGCGCTTTGGGGGCACCACAAGTCCTCGAAAAAAATCGGTCGATTAAGTTACGAACGAAACTAATTTTCTAAAAAGAAATATAGGTTGTCTTCCATTGGCTTAATGGAAGGCTTACTCCCCGTTCGTTAGTGGCCGCGAAGTGGCGCCACACTCATTGGTGTTACATAGGCTACAATGAGACACTTCCTTCTTGCCTCTGCGCGGCTATTTACGTTCATTGCTTCCGTTTTAGTCTGCTATACTAGTGAAAACAATTGTTAGTAGTGCTAATTTGTCGAAAATAAATTAAATTAGAATTTATATTTTGATATATTCTTAATTTAATTAAACTCAAGATGAAATGTGTTCAGTTAAGTGGTGCACAAAAGAGAAAACTAGCTAAACAAAAAGAACATACTGTTTCTGTTGTGAAAGCTAAGAGCCAAAAAATAACGGATTATTTAGTTTCAGTTCAGCAACAGGTTAATCAGGATTTTACTGACACCATCAACCCTCTTGATAAGTCTACTTCAGGCCGTTCTGCAAATCCTGACACAGCATTAGTGCTTGAAAAAGAAATTTGTTGTGACACACTTCAGTCTGCTGAAGATGATGAAAAAGATGAAGAAGATAAAATAAACCAATCAGTATCTAAAATCCAAATAGATCGACAATGAAACAAGAAAGGCTTGATTCCTTATCTCTGCTGATGATTGAGGCAGACTTGTTGCGCAAAATTAACTTTGATGATGTACTCAAAAACTTTGCCAGACGTAAATCTAGAAAAAAGAACTTCAAAATGTAAATGTGTCCTTTCTTCGACTTTCTTATGATCTTAATCATCTTCTTATCTATTAAAAAAGTTTCAGTATTTTTGTCTATTATTATTACAAAATTAATTAACTAATAACTTTAATACTGAAATACCTTATTGTGGTTTAATATGAGTGATAGTAATGTAATACAAATTATATAACTAATTATTACACAAACATTTGTATTAACAACTGTTTTTCTTTGTTAGTATTTTGCATAATAATGATAATATTGAACCAGCGGTGAGTGGAGGAGGAGGATCGGGCCGGGCTCGGGCAGAGGGGGCACCCATGTGGGTTTGTGGAACTTTGTGCCTAGGGCACCAAGAGTTCTTAATCCGGCCCTGCTTAGAACTTCTTTCAATGGCAGGCCCGTCTATTCTTTTATATTGTCTTCTTATAGCTTTCTCTGTCTGTCTATTCTTCTTTTTTTTCCCCTGGTGCTGTTCCCTGAAGGAAGGTCTTTGCGAGCCCTGAAGACCTTGTAGATTTTTAGCTTACGTTTTAATTACTATAGTTAGAAGGTCATGGTGGGGTCCCATCGCTGCAGTAACCCTGTCTCTAATCTCTTCGTTTGTGATGCGGTCTTTAAGTGTGATACCTTTGATCCTTCTGTAGTATCTCAATTCCATTGTGTCGATCCTCTTCTCTATCAAAGACTGGGATTTTTTTATTTCGAGATCTTTATAGCGCCTCTGAGTATACTGTTACGTATCTAGGTAACAATGCCTAGATACTATTTTTTTTTCTTGACCTGTAGGTTGTCTGCCCCTTTGTGTAATAAGTTTTTTTTTTATTTTATTCTTCAAGAGTCAAGCCACACAGACAGTGACCGGTCCTTGACCTATTAGTGTACCTCTGGTTGAAAGGAGGGTGGTTTTTTTTTCTTTTCTTCTGTCTCTTTGAAGAGCGTTCTAGATCTGGGTGTTGATGACTTTCTGTTCTAGACATTACCAGATATCGACGCGCGGTAGATTATATAAAGACCGCTCGCGTAACGTTGACGGACAGACATACGGAGACAGCCGTGAGACAGAATAGCGGAGACATTGCGTGACCCGTGCGTGGTATACCAATTGATCGTGTAAGTTAAGATTTTTCTTTTTTCAAGGCCTTGCTTGTATTTGTAATTATATTTTCAAACTCTTGTATTGTAATATTTTTACATGCCATTTTTGTAAAAGGGTTTTGGTCAACCCTTCCATTTTGTATTGAGTTATATTATGATTAAACATTAAGTTGATATTTTACCTTCCGATTTCTTGTGTCATTTTTTTTTATTATTCATTGTAAGTCTTTGATTAAATTCAGACTTAAGACAAGTGACACAACTGCTTTTCTATTGTCACGTTCCCCTAGGCAAGCCATTTAAAAGTAGAATTCAATTCGTAATACGTGACAAAAGAAGTTTGAGGGCTTTCGTCCCGGATATTTTTCTGAACCTATTTTCGTCTTACTTGAGTAATTTTGTAAAGGCGAAGTTGACTTTAACAAAAATTTTTTTTGTGTCAAAGAGTCGGAAGTAAAGTATCAATAGTATTGACCAAACTCTCTTAAGTTTTTTTTGTTGTACTGATTTTGTACTGTATATTTACATTGTATACATATTTTTTTGCTTGTAATAGTTGTTAGTTAGTCATGGATATTCAGGTTTTTCTTGCAAATCCCTCTGTGAAAGAGCTTGATGCTTTTACTAGGAAGGAACTGGTCCTTATTTCTAAACATTTAGGGTTAAAAATAAAATCAAATGCCCTTAAACAAGAAATCAGAGATAACATTGTAATCCATTATGTAGACGAGGAAGTGTTTTCTGAAGACCTTTTAGAAACCCTTAGACCCGATGAGGGTAAATCAGATTTAGAACTTCAGATAAAATTAAAACAGATGGAAATAGAAGCCCAGTTAGCTTTAAAAGAGAAAGAAATTAAACAAAAAGAATTAGAGCTTGCAGCGGCTAGAGAGCAAGAAATTAAACAAAAAGAATTAGAGCTTGCAGCGGCTAGAGAGCAGAAAGAAATGGAAATGAAATTACAAATAGAGTTAAAAAAATTAGAGTTAGCTGCTAATGTAAGACCAGATTCTTCCCCTGCCAGTCATACTGCTGAAGCAACAAAATTTTTGAAAATAATTCCACGCTTTAATGAAGCCACAATTGACAATTATTTTCCACAATTTGAACTTGCTGTGAAAAATTTTAATGTACCTGAAACTTTGTGGCCCACTTTGCTGCAAACAGTTTTGACTGGTAGAGCTGCAGAGGTATTTTGTTCTTTGACCATTGAACAACAAAAAGATTATAATGTTGTTAAGGCCTTAATTCTTAAGGCATATGAACTTGTTCCGGAAGCTTACCGAAAGCAGTTCAGGGATTGTCGCAAATCAGATGGCCAAACCCATGTAGAATTCCTGCGGGAAAAGGAGCGACGCTTTGAGAAATGGCTCACTTCCAGGGAAATCGGCACCGACTTTGCAAAATTCAAGAACCTAATGCTGATGGAAGAGTTCAAGAGTTGTGTGCGGCTGGACGTCCGTACGCATATAGCTGATCGTGGCGAGGAAGATGTGCACAAGGCTGCAGTGTTGGCAGACGATTATATAATATCACATCAATTTGCCAAGTATACGACGGATGTCAAGCCAAAACAAGTCAAACAGCCTGAGTCCATTGCTAGCAACTCCATCAAGAACAGCAGTACAAATGACAGAAAACCTACTACAAGTAAAGCTACTTGTTCCTACTGCAAACGAGAAGGCCATAAAATTGACGATTGCTGGAAATTGAGGAAGAGAAACGAAAAAGCTCCTTCAAAAGTCAGCGCTTGCACAGTACAGTGATCGGCGAGGTTTACTCCCTCATCATCAAGTCATATCAAGAATACCTCGACACCACCTGTTTCAAATGTATTGACTGTACAAGACTCTCCGAAAATGTCTCCACGATGTTCCAATCACTCAAACAAGAGTTTTTCAACTACATCAAGCCGATGTTCCAATGACTCAAACAAGAGTTTTTCAAATTCATCTTTACGATGTTCCAATGACTCAATCAAGAGTTTTTCAAATACATCAAGCCGATGTTCCAATGACTCAAACAAGAGTTTTTCAAATACATCAAGCCGATGTTCCAATGACTCAACCAAGAGTTTTTCAAATACATCAAGCCGATGTTCCAATGACTCTATCCAGAGTTCCCATAATACATCATCCCGATGTTCCCATGACTCTATCAAGAGTTCCCATAAGACATCACCCCGATGTTCTAATGACTCCATCAAGAGTTCTCCAAATACATCCAAAAGATGTTCTACTGACTCAAGAAAGAGTTTCTCCACTGCGTCTCCTAGAGATGTCAATGACTCCAGCGAGAGTTCGACCCAAGTCCAGTCTGTGTCAGGTTTAGGATTTATTTGGGTTGTTAACTAGCTGTATACTATTAAGGTCCCGGGGTCAACCTGACAAGAACATCACTCACACACAGTCGTACATACAGTAACCAACTAGGTGAATAGTTTAAATAACAACAAAATAAATGAATTTAATTGTGTGAAACTGATATATGTGTATGTACAATGAGGATGATAAAAATAGACAATATATATATTGGATATATATATATATATATATAATAGGTATATATAAAGATATTATTCACTAATTAATTTAAGCACCTTTGCTTTTGTCACCCTAGTTACATAGTCCACCAGACTCTGACCGACTGGCGTCACAAAAAACTGCCAACCTCGGTAATAGTAAAGTTAGACCTCAGATGATCGCCAATTTGACAATGACACTGAAAAAAACTGAGACGGCCAGCGATGCCCACAACTCCAACACTGGCACCCTATAAACGAAATAAACAATACTCTCAACTTCTACACTAAAAAATAGAAATAGTGACAACCTCATACAACATACAATAGTAGATATCACAAACGAATAACTCACCCTAAACAGGGGTCTCAAAAATCCTACTGAATAATAAGTCCGAGAAACTAGTACAGACAAAGAACGTTTTACGGGCCAACACACCGTCCGTTTCAACCAAAGAGGGTGAACTGCCTCATGACAAAAGAATGACCAATAGATGTCACCGGACTTTGTGACGTAGCAAAACAATTCAAAACAAAAAAATACAAGACACTCTCGCCCCGTACAAGTACTACGACTAGAGAAAATAAAAAAAAGAAAACAGTTAGGAGAAAGAAAAAGACACTTGTCTATACTACGCGACATCCCCCCTCCTCGACGAACTGGAAATTTTGAAAGAAATTCCAGTAATCAAAAATCAAAAAACTTTGTAGAAAGAACAAGGAAGAACAAAAAGATTATAAGTGCATCTATGTCACATCTATGTCACATTTCGAAATGCAAAAATGAAAGAACAAAAAATGATGGGGAGTCACCCAATAGTGAACCAAGGAGACACAATACACGTCACAATAAAAATCCAATAACAATGAAAAGTTGGTTGACTTTTAAGGTGACCCATATCAACTTGGGCCAAGAACCAAGTATTTACAAATACAACATTAATATAATATACCAAATAATAATCATGGTAAAAAAAATATACATTATATTCTTGAAATTCGAATCATTTGCATAATATAAAACACAAGTTCAAATGTTATAATACATAGAAACATAATATAAATGGCGGATGAAAGTCTATATCAATCTTGAACAAAGATCAGCCAGCAGATTGTTCTCTCCCTTTACGTGGGCAACGTCAAAGGAGTAGTCTTGTAGCATCAATGCCCATCTTGTGATGCGTGCGTTTGTAAAGTTTGTGCTCCTTAGATACGATAAGGCCTTGTGATCAGTCAGCAGGTGAAATCTTTTACCTGCTAAATACCTGTCCAGTTTCTTAACAGAATATACTATGGCTAATCCTTCCCGTTCAATAATAGAGTACTTCTGCTCCCGAGGCAACAACTTACGGCTTACGTACTTTATGGGATGTAACACACCTTTGATACACTGACAGAGAATACCAGAAATTCCTTTATCTGAAGCATCGGTCTGAAGAAAAAAAGACAGAGAAGGGTCAGGTAAACGAAGAATAGGATACTTACTCAGACAAGTCTGCACTCTATTCAATGCCTCCGCACACTCATAGTTCCAGTCCACTCTTATAGACTTGCCCCGACGTAGTAACTCTGTAAAGGGGAATACTAAATCCGCGTAACTCGGAATAAATTTGTTGTAATAATTTATCAGACCAATCAAACTACGTATTTCTTTCTTTGTAGTGGGTGTTTTAAATTCCATGATCTTTTTTACATTGCTAGGATCAGGTTTGATAACTCCCTGTCCCACATTATGACCTAGAAATTTAACACTAGTGTAGCCAACCTCAAGTTTATCTGGTTTTAGTGTAAAGCCGTTCTCTCTTAGAGCGCAAAAAACATTTCTGACACTTTTCAAGTGTGATTCCCAGTCTTCACTGAAAATACAAATGTCGTCGAAGTAGAACAATACATTTTCTACTCCCCTTAGCATACTCTTAACAACCTTATTAAAATGACTTGGAGCACCGCTCAACCCAAAGGGTAAGTAGTGGAACATATAATGCTCCCCAAGGACTCTAAACGCTGTAAAAGGTTTGCTCGTTTCACTTATCGGAATTTGCCAGTAACCCTTTGTTAGGTCCACCAATGTAAAGTACTTGGCTTTATACAGCATGTTAAACAAATCTTCTTGTTCAGGAATTACCTCAGCAGGTATTTCAGTAATATTATTTAATTTTCTAAAATCTATACAAGGGCGGAGTGTGCCATCTTTCTTCTTGATTATAACAACTGGCGCTGCATAAGGGGAGTCCGTTGGCCCTATAATTCCCAATTCTAACATGTTGTCGATTTCTTGCTTCACTTTCTCTTTCATATGAATGGGCACCGCATATGGTTTCAGAGCTATAGGCTTCTTATCAATCAATTTAATTTTAAACTTTTCGACAGTGGCCCTGCCAGGAACATTGGATATAATGTCTCTATACTCTGTTAAAATTTCATTTACTTGCATCTTTTGCATATGGTTCAAATTGGGGTTAATTTTGACCTGTGTGAAGACATCCTCGTGAATCTTCTCTTTCTGCGTACTTTCTAGCGTTGGAATGTTAGGTAACATATCATCATTATATTCATCCTGCTCAGCAAGGTCTTCCTCCCCTACAACTGAAACCATATTAGCTGACAACAGTTCATTTCTATTTTCATCTGCAACAATTAGGTTATCTCCCTTCTTTACCCTACAATGGTATTTCATAAGTCTGTTTATATGATATATCTTTGTCTTATTCTCTTTCTGGATAACATAATTAAATTTTGAAATCTTGTTTAGAACCTTATACGGGCCCTGCCAAAACACGGACAGCTTACTGTCTCTGTGTGGTTTGAGGACTAAAACACAGTCCCCCACATTTATATCACGCCTCGATGAGTATTTGTCATAGTGTTTCTTGTAATTATTTCTGTTTGCCTTACTGTTGAAATTAGCCTTAGCAGTCACCTCAGATAATCTGGTCTTCAAATCCAGTAAATAACTGAACACATTCTTGTACCCATTTTCCTCTTCTTTATTTATGAATACTTGCTTTAAGATAGCCAAAGGGCCCCTCATTTGTCTTCCGTAGACAAGCTCAAATGGTGATACACCCGTTGTTTCGTTAGGAACCTCTCGGTAGGCGAACAGTGCTGCATTGACTTTCCGGTCCCAATCACAAGGGCTATCCTGACACACTTTCCTTAGAAAGGATTTTAAAGAAGAATTAAGTCGTTCAACCATCCCATTAGAGCTCGGGTGGTAGATGGTAGAATGCACTGGTTTGACAGAGAAAAAATTACAGACCTGCTTGTACAATTCCGAAGTAAACTGTGGGCCTTGATCACTTAAAATTTCAGTCGGTAACCCAATTCTACAAAAAATACTAGTTAGTGCTTCGATAACTGTTTCTGTGTTTATATTTTTCAGAGGTATTGCTTCTGGCCATCTCGTAGCAACATCTACTACTGTTAAAATATACCTATTCTTATTGTCAGTTACCTCCAAAGGCCCAATAATATCTGTTGCAACTTTATAAAACGGAGTGGTAACAACATTCATTCGACCAAGTTCCACTCTGTCACAACGACGTGGCATCCTAGCTTTCTGACAAATATCACACGACCTCACAAACTCTTTTATGTCTCGATCTAAACCTTGCCAGAAAAAATATTTGTAGATTTTACTTTTAGTCTTTCTTAATGACAAATGCCCTGCCAACATACTCTCATGAGCAGTTTTCAACACAATTTCTCTCTTAGCTGAAGGTACAACTAACTGTCTTTCTTCCTCACCAAACTTTCCCCTAAACACTCTGTACAATAGTCTATCAAACACTTTATATTCCACACTTCCATTCTTTTTATTATCTACACAATTGTCCACATGTCGCTCCCATAGATCTTTTAAAGACGGGTCACTCAACTGTTCACATAAAAATTCTTCGCTTGTACCTAACACATCTCGACATTCTTCCAATACTCCACAATCACTAACAGTGCCGCCATCAATCTCATTATTTGTCATTGACTTAGTTACTGCTGAGCAATTAAACTCACAACTCACATTACTGTCAACATTCCCAAGAATTAAATCTGCAACCGGATCTTTAAAGCAAGCTACGACATATTTACCGACAATGTAATCCGACTCAATACTCACACAAGCCAATGGATAATCCCTCACTGTCCCATCAACAAGTTTTAATTTATAAGTACCAGGAATCATATCTTTCTCACCAACTAATGAACTTCTAATTCCTATAACACTCGAACCAGAATCTTTCAGAACAGACACACTCATCCCATTTACTCTCCCCTTTTCAAACTTCAGCTTACCCACAGACTTATCACGTAATGTCTTATCCACATATGAAAATGTTTTTCTCTTACAGGGGGAAAAATACTCATCTCCTTTCCCTAAAGTACAATTTCCACAATTTTGAATATTGTGAGGACCACTCAGTCATCTATAAGCACCTCCTGGGCCTTCATCTCTGTTCTGGTATGCCCCAGTACCACCCGTTCTACTGTGCCTGTTATTGTAAGAATTCTCGTATGTAGCATAACTTTGTCTCCCAACACTATTGCCGCGGATTCTTCGACCGTTACCATCAAACTGCCTTTGGTAGCGACCTTGTGATGCATTTCTACTGGGCCTTTGTGTGTTAGTGGAGATTGTGGGTGCGTTCCTATATCTACCATCAGAAGCAGGACTAGAGTTAAGTTGCGAACGTTGAGGGCATTCTGACGCTTTGTGGCCTCCCCTCTTGCACTTAAAACAAATAATTAAGTTACTCTCAATCCCTGGATTTCTATTTCTCACAGGCTCACGACATGCTGCCGCAACATGCACACTTTCTTCCTTACAAATGGACACATCAGAACCAGCTACCTTAAATCCTTCTATAACTTCTAGCATATTATCTACTGTTCTGTGCTTGCTCAAAACTAGTTGCCTGTATACGTCACTCGAAACACTTTCTAAGATCCTATCTTTGATCAACAGATCTTTTAACTCCTCCACTGTTTTACCGACTTCGGCCATCTTGCACCAATTGTCTAATGCTGTTCTCAATTCTGTTACATATCTCCTAAAGTCGTTTTGGCTTGGTCTCACGAGATGGAATCTTTTGCGGCAGGTTTCAGCGTTGATGTCTGCATGGCGAAGAAGTGCAGTCTTGACTTCTTCATAATTCTCGCTAAGGAACAGACTGTCCCTTAGCATGAAGTTCCTGAGTGCGGTGGTCAGTTTATATGATAAAAGCAAGGACCATTCTTTTCTCTCTATTTTGCACCTTGCTGCAACGGCCTCGAAGTGTGTTAGGTAAGCTAGGAGGTCGTCGTCATCTTTCATTCCCTGGAAACTCTTGTCAAGCCTGTCTAAGATATTCTTGTATCGCACATCCCCTGACTGTCCTGCCGCCCCGCCTGCCTCTGGCGCAGACTTTTCTTTCAGCCTAGTCAGTTCCAACTCCTCTTTCCTCTTGATCGTCTCCTTGGCATCTCTTTCCTTCCATCTTTCGTGCTCCTCGCGTTTGGCCTTCTCATCACGTTCAAATCTCGCTTGTTCCTCTACCTTCGCTTCTTCCCTATCTCTATCATATTCATCTTTGCGTTCCTTCACATATTTCTCTAACCTTTCCCCTTCGTAGCCCATAGCACGGCCATCACTAATAAACTGTGACCTTACCGTTAACCTGGTTTCCATGGTCTAAGTGCCTTACTGTGTTCAGCTAAATCAACTAATACTATTATTATTATTAATATGATATACTATAATATACCGACATAAGATGTAAACTACAACTTAGAGTGTGTCGTATAGCAAAGAAAGAGAAAACCTATCTGACCAGTATCCAACGTCGGAGAGAAGACGCCTCACTCCAGGCCGATGCGTAGAAAGATAGCTGCTACACAGTCTTCCAACACAACAATACAGGAAGGATGGCCTCTAACACCGGTATCAACGGTCAATCCCCACACACTTGTCTGTTGTCGGGAGCGAGAAGACACTCGTCACTCGGTCATAAGTGAAGCACAAAATTACATGAAAGATAAAAATTAGATAAATGAATATAAATCACAATATCAACACCTAGAGTCATATGATGAGTTCAAAATCATAAATGATGAATTTAGCATTGGTACAATCCTCAATATCAACAATCAACACATATACTAATATAGTGGTGAATTCGAATAACAATGTTTCAAAACAATTATGAGAAGTACACAAACAATTTTTTTTTCTTCAGCAATTTGTACCCAGAAACATCAAATATAAATGAAATAAAGGGGTATTAGGCAGTATATATATTTTTTTGTATTATTTTATAAGATAACAAGACGAGATCAGAAATTAATCTATGACCTAGTAGTCACAGCCGGACTCCGAGCCCCCATTTGTCAGGTTTAGGATTTATTTGGGTTGTTAACTAGCTGTATACTATTAAGGTCCCGGGGTCAACCTGACAAGAACATCACTCACACACAGTCGTACATACAGTAACCAACTAGGTGAATAGTTTAAATAACAACAAAATAAATGAATTTAATTGTGTGAAACTGATATATGTGTATGTACAATGAGGATGATAAAAATAGACAATATATATATTGGATATATATATATATATATATAATAGGTATATATAAAGATATTATTCACTAATTAATTTAAGCACCTTTGCTTTTGTCACCCTAGTTACATAGTCCACCAGACTCTGACCGACTGGCGTCACAAAAAACTGCCAACCTCGGTAATAGTAAAGTTAGACCTCAGATGATCGCCAATTTGACAATGACACTGAAAAAAACTGAGACGGCCAGCGATGCCCACAACTCCAACACTGGCACCCTATAAACGAAATAAACAATACTCTCAACTTCTACACTAAAAAAATAGAAATAGTGACAACCTCATACAACATACAATAATAGATATCACAAACGAATAACTCACCCTAAACAGGGGTCTCAAAAATCCTACTGAATAATAAGTCCGAGAAACTAGTACAGACAAAGAACGTTTTACGGGCCAACACACCGTCCGTTTCAACCAAAGAGGGTGAACTGCCTCATGACAAAAGAATGACCAATAGATGTCACCGGACTTTGTGACGTAGCAAAACAATTCAAAACAAAAAAATACAAGACACTCTCGCCCCGTACAAGTACTACGACTAGAGAAAATAAAAAAAAGAAAACAGTTAGGAGAAAGAAAAAGACACTTGTCTATACTACGCGACAGTCTGCATCAACCAAAATTGATGTTTTATTAGAGGATTTTAAGCCTTTCATTTCGGAAGGATTCGTATCACTACCCGGTGATTCTACAAGTCTACGACCTATCACCATTTTGAGAGACACAGGTGCCTCACAATCGCTACTTTTAGAGGGTATCTTGCCCTTGTCAAAATCATCATCGACTGGGAAGAGCATCCTGTTACGAGGCGTAGAGCTTGGATGTATAGATGTGCCTCTACATCTAATCGACATAAAGTCAAATCTCATTACTGGACCGGTTGTTGTAGGTGTCCGACCAACATTACCATTGGAAGGCATCTCGTTGCTGTTAGGCAATGACTTAGCAGGTGGAAAGGTGATAGCCGAACCCATCGTCACTCAAACACCCGACTTATCTGCCACACCCGAGGAAGACCTAGAGTTATATCCAGCGTGTGCAGTAACAAGGGCAATGAGGTTGAAAGCATCTCAAGAAGAGAACGTCGTCAAGGCCAACAGTAACCACGATGATGTGGACTTGAGCACCACATTTTTTGCTTCTCTTGAAGAAGAACCAACGCCAAATTCTGAAAAGCCGGCATCAACTCGAAAACAGTTGATTGAGGACCAAAAGAAGGATCCAGAGCTCGCCAAACTCCGAGAAACCGCAATGACATCACAAGAGGCAGAGCTAGCATCAACGTGCTACTACATCCAAGATGATATGCTCTTCAGGAAATGGAAACCTCCAGACGCATCCAACGAAGAAGAATGGAGAATATGCCATCAAATCGTGTTACCAGAACGATACCGAGCGTACATCATGAATCTGGCTCATGACACACCAATGTCAGGTCATCTCGGCATCCACAAGACATACCACAAGATTATGTCACACTTCTTCTGGCCACGTTTGAAGAAAGATGTCATCCAGTACTGCCGATCTTGTCATGCCTGTCAGATGGTTGGCAAGCCAAATCAAAAGATCCCTGTTGCTCCTCTGAAGCCGATTCCAGCCTTTGAAGAACCTTTCAGCAGAGTACTTATTGACTGTGTTGGTCCTCTCCCAAGGACAAAAGCTGGCAACCAATACCTGTTGACCATTATGTGTGCTTCAACTCGTTTTCCTGAGGCTATTCCTCTAAGGAACATAAAAGCATCAAACATTGTAAAGGCCTTAATCAAGTTCTTTACTCTATTTGGTCTACCAAAGTCCATCCAATCGGACCAAGGAACGAATTTCACGGCCAATCTTTTCAAGCAAGTCATGACTCAGTTGGGCATCAAACACTGCATGTCGAGTGCGTATCATGCCGAGTCGCAAGGCGCTCTTGAGCGATTCCATCAGACTCTCAAGAACATGATCCGAACCTATTGCTTTGAGCACGAAAAAGACTGGGACGAAGGAATCCACATGCTGCTGTTTGCAACCCGTGAATCCGTCCAGGAATCGTTGGGATTCAGCCCTTTTGACTTAGTCTTTGGCCATTCGGTGCGCGGTCCCTTGAAATGTATAAAAGAGACTTTGTTGTCACCAACAGCCACTGAAGGACTTTTAGAATATGTAATTAAGTTTAAAACTAGACTTTATGATGCTTGTGTTCTGGCCAAAAATAACTTACAAAACACCCAATCCAGCATGAAACGCTGGTATGATAGAAAGGCCCGTGTTAGAGAATTTTCTCCCGGGGATAAGGTGCTTGTATTTTTGCCCATACCAGGTCAACCCTTGCAAGCCAGATACTTTGGTCCCTATGAAATTGAGACCAAAATTAGTGACCTCAATTACACAATCAAAACTCCTGACCGTAGGAAAAAGGCTCAGCTATGTCACATAAACATGCTAAAGCCTTATGTATCTCGGCCAGATCACTCAGAGAAGAGTAATTGTGTTTTAAATGCAGTCAAAAGTTGTTCAAATAGCCATGTTTCTCCTATTGATGATGATATTGTAAAGGAGAAATTTGGACAATACAAAATACCTAATTCTTTTGTATTACAGAATTTGGATGTAAAACTGTCTCATCTGTCTTCGACAGAAAGGCCAGTTATCATGAAACTCATTAATGAATTTAATGACATTTTTTCTGATGTACCAAAACAGACTAATGTTATAATGCATGATGTAGATGTTGGCGAGGCTACTCCAGTCAAGCAGCATCCTTACAGGGTTAACCCTGAAAAACTTGCCATACTTAGGTCAGAAATCAAGTATATGCTTGAAAATGACCTCATTGAACCAAGTTCCAGTAGCTGGAGCTCCCCATGTGTCTTGATACCTAAACAGGACAAGACTTATCGTTTTTGTACAGACTACCGTAAGGTAAATGCTGTAACAAAGACCGATTCGTTTCCTATCCCTAGGATAGACGATCTCATAGATCGTATTGGTGACGTTAAGTACATCACCAAAATAGACCTACTTTCAGGTTATTGGCAGGTTCCCCTGACTGATAGGGCAAAGGAAATCTCCGCCTTTGTCACCCCTGATGGTCTGTACCAATACAAAGTGATGCCATTTGGCATGAAGAATGCTCCTGCCATTTTCCAGAGAATGATAAATGCCCTGCTTGCTGACATGGAGAATTGCCACGCATACATAGACGATGTAGTAATTTTTAGCCAAGATTTTTCTAGCCATTGTAAACAACTGCATTGTCTTTTTACTAAACTTTTACATGCAAAAATTACTGTAAACTTGAGTAAGAGTGATTTTTGCCAGGCTTCCATCCAATACTTAGGCCATATTGTAGGACAAGGCCAGGTGAAACCTGTAATGGCCAAAGTAGAAGCTATCCAAGCTTTCCCTATTCCTGCTGATCGGAAACAACTCCGAAGATTTTTGGGAATGTCTGGATATTATAGAAAGTTTTGCGAAAATTTTTCTGTCATTGCCAGTCCTTTAACAAACCTCCTGAGAAAGAACGTCCGATTTACTTGGACGGATGAATGTCAGAAAGCCTTTAACCAAATTAAGCAGATATTATCTAGCTCCCCCATTTTGATGGCTCCTGATTTCGGAAAACCTTTTAGGTTAGCTATTGACGCCAGTGACACAGGTGTTGGGTCAGTCCTTTACCAAGAAGATAATTTCCAAGTAGAGCATCCAATTTGTTTCTTTTCCAAGAAATTTAATAGACATCAAAGAAATTATTCTACTGTGGAAAAAGAATGTCTTGGGTTGATTCTTTCTATACAACACTTTGATTTTTATATCAGTGGGTCCAGATGGCCACTGGTTGTATTTACTGACCACAATCCCCTTACATTTATCCACAAAATGTCTGGCAAGAATCAACGACTTCTCAGGTGGAGTTTATTTTTACAAGAGTACAACCTAGATCTTCAACACATAAAAGGCAGCGAAAATGTTATCGCCGATGCCTTATCTAGATTGTAAAAAGTATTTTGATGTATATATTTTTTTTATATATATCATGATAAATACATTCTGTAATGTAAATATCATTTTTGTAATTATTCTAAAAAGATTTCCATTTCGTGGAAATGTAAACTTTTTATTTTTAGGAGGGAGGTGTTACGTATCTAGGTAACAATGCCTAGATACTATTTTTTTTTCTTGACCTGTAGGTTGTCTGCCCCTTTGTGTAATAAGTTTTTTTTTATTTTATTCTTCAAGAGTCAAGCCACACAGACAGTGACCGGTCCTTGACCTATTTGTGTACCTCTGGTTGAAAGGAGGGTGGTTTTTTTTTCTTTTCTTCTGTCTCTTTGAAGAGCGTTCTAGATCTGGGTGTTGATGACTTTCTGTTCTAGAAATTACTAGATATCGACGCGCGGTAGATTATATAAAGACCGCTCGCGTAACGTTGACGGACAGACATACGGAGACAGCCGTGAGACAGAATAGCGGAGACATTGCGTGACCCGTGCGTGGTATACCAATTGATCGTGTAAGTTAAGATTTTTCTTTTTTCAAGGCCTTGCTTGTATTTGTAATTATATTTTCAAACTCTTGTATTGTAATATTTTTACATGCCATTTTTGTAAAAGGGTTTTGGTCAACCCTTCCATTTTGTATTGAGTTATATTATGATTAAACATTAAGTTGATATTTTACCTTCCGATTTCTTGTGTCATTTTTTTTTATTATTCATTGTAAGTCTTTGATTAAATTCAGACTTAAGACAAGTGACACAACTGCTTTTCTATTGTCACGTTCCCCTAGGCAAGCCATTTAAAAGTAGAATTCAATTCGTAATACGTGACAATACCCAGATCTAATGGTTACCTGACATTAATTGGGGGAAAGTAAAATCTGTTGGTTGTTGTGCTGGCCACATGACACATAGTTAAACACGGACACAGAAACAGATGACCTTTACATCATCTGCTGTAAAGATCGCAAGATCCGAACGGGGAACTTTATTTATTACTTAATTGAAATTTATCAGAAGATAATACCGTGATGCCAATGATAATACCGTGATGCCAATGATAATACCGTGATGCCAATGATAATACCGTGATGCCAATGATAATACCGTGATGTCAATGATAATACCGTGATGTCAATGGTAATACCGTGATGTTAATGATAATACCGTGATGCCATTGATAATACTGTGATGTCAATGATAATACCGTGATTACAATACTGGATTCTCCTGTTAGTCAATAACGAGTAGGTCTGGTAGGTTAGAATACACTTTCATGTCAAATTCGTTAGCTCCATCTCAGTAAAGTAGGTAGCGTGTAACTGGCTCATTATTAATCTCCCATACAAATAATCAAATCAACTGAGAAGAATTCTGGCTTTTGCCGTTAGCTTATCTGCACCAGGAGCTTACGTTCAGCGTCCAGAAGGTAGAATACCCTTGATATGTTAGCTCAAAAGTGTTCTTAACTCTTTCCCAACATTTCTTGGGTTACATTTCTAGAACGGAGAGTTAAAATCTAGAAGAAATTACATTTTGAATTACTAGTACCAATAAATGGCAGTAGATGGATCTGTTTTTTTAAAAGAGAAATTGTAAATTATAATCAAAAGATAAGATAATCTACCTGGACGTTAGCGTTAAAAGTCATACGTTGCTTCAAGAAAATAAGTCCAATGTCGTTAGGGAAAGCTCCTTGCTCAGTGTTAGCGGCTCTATAGTCTTCATGAGGCTTGACAGAATCAACTTCTATAAACTGGGTGTATGCTGAAGCATTAGATGTCAGGCTGATAGATCCGACCTCAATTCTAAGCCACTCAACAGGGAAGACAACCAGGCAATGGGCAGCACACAACAACTAGAGATTAGATACATAAAGAATTTATAGAATATTTTTAAGCCGTGAAACTCGATATTTAGAATAAGTGAAATGTACATCAACATACAGCAATAATGTACTAGTGTTATACCACAAAAAATAGGTTAAAATCATTTGCAAATCTCTTAAATTTCACGTGTTATGTTATTCAGAATCATTTATGCTGTATTTATACTTAGATTTTTAACAATCAAGATTGCATTCTCGAAGCCCCACAGCACGACAAGGCAAAATTCAGAAAAAAAATGGTTGAATCCCATTGGTCTAATACATGCCGCACGGCTGTCTGTGTCGGCTCCGTTGAAACTGTAAGTGAACACGGGTGTGGCGAGGAGGCGCGAGGGGGGGGGGGCTAGCTGGGGGCACGCAACCATCTAACCCTTCAATCAAGCACCTTTATTCAAAAATGATTTGTTCCAGGTCCCGCGTATAATGAAAGGAGATGAAGGTTGTTGCCCTTTATCCCAAGTATACACGCTGATCTTGGTGAAAAAAAAGCCCAACCATTTTCATAAATAAGCTAAATGTTCAGTATTAGTCATCTTATAGTTATAATGTTTTTTGGTGTAATGCACAAATTGTAAGACAAATTTCCATACGGACAATAAAGATTATTATTATTATTATTATTATTATTATGTATGTCTAGCATTTTTCATAAATTACAGTTCCTCTTATTAGCTTGAAAACTCTTCATGTGTGGACAATGCGTGGACTATTGTGTGGACAATGCGTGGACAATTGTGTGGACAATGTGTGGACAATGCGTGGACAATTGTGTGGACAATGTGTGGACAATGCGTGGACTATTGTGTGGACAATGCGTGGACTATGGTGTGGACAATGCGTGGATATGTGATTGTCACGTACACTGTATCTATATTTAGCTTGTCGGCAGAATTTTAGCTACCTCGGGGAAATTTTCTATCACGCAGCAGGATCATGTTTGGAAATAAATATGATTGGTTTAAAGTATTAATTATTGTACATTGAGCTGCATTTTTTGGTTGGCATTGCAACGAGGGGATGTTAGACACGTGACAACGCTATACCCGGGAAAAGGATTCTAGATTTTTAGTCAGTGTCGTGCGGAACTTGTTAGGTTTCAGACGTATATTTTACATTATTGTGTAGATCATTTTATTTAGCAGAATTATATTTATTCTGTTCTATTCAAGTACATTTAACCATTGTAATAATTTGTGAATAGCTTTTCCAAGTTTTGAATTAAAGCATTTGTTTTAGACTAAGAGAAGTTTCTTCATTGAATATAGTAACATACTTAGATCGACTTAGCGATTGGCAACTTCTAGATGATCCTCTTATCAACTGGCAACATTCAGAATGATCGTATTATCAACTAGATCTAGCTACTTCTATACGATCATCTTATTAAAGACGATTTCAAGATCCTCGGCAATTACGATCTTTGATTGTGTTTGAACGTGACATCTTAACATCAAGTTTGATTGTAACATCTAGCACTATTGATGATCGTAACAGTGATTAATGCTAGGACAATGTGCGAACAATGTATGGACAATGTGTGGACAATGTGCGGACAATGCGTGGACAATATGTGACAATCCGTGGACAATGTGTGAACACGGATTTTGACAACGCCTACAAGTAGCCTATAAATATTTTCCTTGAAATTTGACAGCTTTTGTATATCATTTAAAAAAAAAATTGACTACATAATAACTTTTCAATCTTTAGTCATCGGAAAATATTTTTGTGTCTTCTTTAGTGATGCTTCAATGGGCATTCCCATAATCTGCTTAAATGTTTCTTCTGTGCATACATAGAACAGCTGGTCTGTAATGGAAGCCGTTGATTATGGAAGCTCACTGGAACGATTCAATTGCAATATTATAGCACTATAAAGAAATAGAAATTATAGATCACTGTCAGCTTCATAACGTAGAAACAGATTTGAAATTCATAACATCCTGAACCATAATTTACAAATTAAAACCTAATGAAATACTCAGAAAGACACAAAGGTAGAGGCACATTTCTCACTCTAATAGAGCCAATAGTGCCAATAGAGAATAGAGTGGGTGGCCTGAATCAGCCAGGAAAACCAACTAAGTAGCAGAGTTTAAGTCACTGATTAGCATGCATGATTAGATTGAGCCATTACATGAAAAGGACGTAAGTATCTTCTCTTTTGAAGTAAAGCCTGTAATCTATAAGATAAGATGATAAGATAAGATAAATGTGTACATAACTTACAACATTCGGTGCTATGACGACAGCTCCACAAATATGGTACCATTGGTTTAAGTAGAACACTTGAAGAGAGGCTTGGTAGGGTCAAGAGTACATCTCTGAGATTTCTCCGTTGATGATTCGAGAGTTGGAAGATCCATCGAAAGTTCTTGGAATCATGTGACTCTTGATGTCTTGGGGGTGGATGCGATTGGGAATAACATTTGCAAGGGCCGCCGCTGTAAGGAAAATAAAAGGATGAACTAGAGAAACAAATAAAGTAGTATCACTTTGCAGGAAATCTTTCCTTAACCCTTAAAGTGCTGAGCTGTTTTATAGTGAGTGCAAACAAAATAAATTACAATGCTGATGTTTAGAGGCTAAACTACCACACGCGTTTTAAGAGTTAAACACTGGTTTCTTACGTCATTGAGCATTGGTTCATAATGTCAGGGCCGGTCCTAACAATTGCGGGGGCCTATGCGAAACTGATTGCGCGGGGCCTAGTCTGGGTGGGAATAAGAGTAATAAGTTAAAATTAAGATTTTGTATTAGAAAAAAAAATCGACTTTGAATTGTATTTAATTCTTTACTAAGAACAAAATTGCGATCAAATTAACTTTAATTTACGAACCTTGCAAACTAAGGCATATTTATATGCCAGTGACTATAAGAGTAAATAAAGAATTGTATCTTCCGATTAAGGTGAAAATTCGCCCGATAATTACATTTTATTACATAAAAGCTGACAAAGCCTTTTTTCTTTTATCGCGGTAGGATTGGCATTTTCCGCAACAAATAACACCCACAAATTACAATTTTGACTATTTTTCATGAGATTTTTATGAGTTTTCAGGAGATTTCAATAAATTCATGAGATATCCATGACTTTTTCGTATGTATGCTGCAATTTAATAATTACACCTAGAAATAGCGCGGGGCCTATGAAAGCGCGGGGCCCACTGCGACCGCATAGGTTGCAGTGGCCTAAGACCGGCCCTGCATAAAGTCATTGGATATTGGTTTATAAAGTCATTGAATATTGGTTTATAAAGTCATTGAACACTGGTTCATTAAGTCATTGAATATTGGTTTATAAAGTCATAAAACATTGGTTCGTAAATGTAAACAATTAATGTATCTAGTGTGTATAACAAATAAAAGGTCAAAGTCCTTAATTCTTATCTTATCTTACCCTATATAATACAGACGTTACTTTAAAAAAGAAGATGATTACGTCCTACGCGTCATGCATTTATTCAATGAGAACGAGAAGAAGAAGAAGGTTAATATGCATGACTAAATGCATGACGCGTAGGACGTAATCATCTTCTTTGACCTGTTGTTAATATGTGTTCATATGACTAGACCAATATGTGAGATGAAATGCGCAGTGCTTTCCAAATCAGGGAGCTCTCCATATAGTTTTCTTTTCATTGGGGTGTTTTGGGGCCAGTGTCTTATACGGGCCTCTTGGTAAAGAGAGCAGTTTTGGAGGATGTGGTCGGCATTCTCTGGTGGTACTCCACATGGGCAGATTTCACTGATTCCAATTTTGAGCTTCCGGTACATGTGTTGTCGCATTCTGTTGTGTCTGGTCATGAGTCGAAAGATTAGACGTTGAGCTTGTCGGGATAGCTTATAGTAAGCGTCATCTTTCTTGTGGTTTGGATGAGAGCTTGCCAATTTCTCCTTTATTTTATTTACAATTAATTTCTTCATTTCTTCTGGATAGAGTGCAGAGTTTATGTGTGAGTATGTTCTCCCACTCTTGGCGAGTATGTAGGCCTTCTCATTTCCTTCTAGTTGTATATGAGTTGGTAGCATATTAACCAATGATCTAAATTCTGCCAAGTCACTAATTTTCCTATAGCTCAGGCAACCCATTCCTTGCTCTAATAGCGCTAGGGAAGAAGAAGCATTTGTACACATTTGTCCTAGCAAATTTGTTTTGTTTTATATAGTTCAGACGATTTTTCAAAAAGTAACAGTATTACGTCACAGCGCAAAAACTCCCACAGGGTTTATTAACGTTTAGGGTTCAAACTCAAACCCAGCAAGACGACAGCCTGAAGCGCATACCTCTTGGCTATGCAGCAAAGAAATGGTATTCTTGGAAAAAAATTCGTATGTGAAAGTCCATTATACAAAAGGTGTTATGTTGTAATTAAATGAATAAATAAACATATTTAGAATATAGTCTTATTTTCTACAGAAGCGTTCTGGGTATCACATATTTAAAGAATACCTTACAAACGCAACTATTTAATCATTGCATAACACAACATTACACAAAATATGTCAAGATAGATAGATAGATAGATAGATAGATAGATAAACAGACAGACAGACAGACAGACTGATTGACAGACCGATTGACAGACAGACAGACAGACATAGAAAGATAGATAGATAGATAGATAGATAGATAGATAGATAGATAGACAGACTGACCGAATGACAGACAGACAGATTGACAGACCGAATGACAGACAAACAGACAGACAGACAAACAGACAGATAGATAGATAGATAGATAGATAGATAGATAGATAGATAGATAGATAGATAGATAGATAGATAGATAGATAGATAGATAAAAAAAAGAGCTTACATATAAGCAGGCTCACTATAGTGACTGAAATAATTTTGTTTACTTGAACCGTGGATAGATAAATACACATACCTAATGACTGACACAGACAGATAGATAGACAGACAGACAGACAGACAGATAGATAGATAGATAGATAGATAGATAGATAGATAGATAGATAGATAGATAGATAGATAGATAGAAAAAGAAAGCTTACACATAAGCAGGCTCACTTTAGCGATTGAAATCATTTTGTTAACTTCCACTACGAATCCATACAGGATTATCTCCTCTCAGCTGTTAATTTGTTTAGTTTATATAAGCTTTAGAATTAGTGCGCAATAATCTAGATAAAGACCACATGTACTATTCTCTCATTATAAACAAACATCTATAAGATTCAGGTACCGAAAAAAATCGTGTCGAAACTAAATTTATGTAAGCAATATTGACAAGGACTATGGTCAATTGTACCTCAGTGTAAGAATGACAGATGCAACTCATATCTACCAGCAGAGTCGTTATTGTGTTTTAAGTTTGGTCCAATAAAGAAACGGTAAAAGTGTAAAAAAAAAAAGAAGCCAACAATAAATACAAAGTACAAAGTGTAATGAATGATTACCGTATTACTGGACGTTAGTTTCGGGTAATCCAATAAAGCGAAGGAGTATTTTAGAGATTTTGTTATTCATGAAAGTCGATTTTAACTAATGTGAAACCCCCTTATCTCAATGTCAGCTTACTTACAGCCGCGCTCTTGTTTTGTCCAGATATATCATTTACACTTTATCATTGTCACTATATCATTTCCACTATATCCTTGTCACTATATCAGTAACAAGGATATAGTGACAAGGATATAGTGACAAGGGTATAGTGGAAATGATATAGTGACAAGGATATAGTGACAAGGATATAGTGTAAATGATATAGTGACAAGGATATAGTGGAAATGATAAAGTGACAATGATAAGTGTAAATGATATAGTGACAATGATAAGTGTAAATGATATAGTGACAATGATATAGTGACAATGATATAGTGACAATGATATAGTGACAAGGATATAGTGACAAGGATATAGTGACAAGGATATAGTGACAAGGATATAGTGACAAGGATATAGTAGAAATTATATAGTGACAAGGATATAGTGACAACGATATAGTGTAAATGATATAGTGACAATGATAAGTGTAAATGATATAGTGACAATGATAGAGTGGCAATGATATAGTGGAAATGATATAGTGACAAGGATATAGTGACAAGGATATAGTAGAAATGATATAGTGACAAGGATATAGTGGAAATGATAGAGTGATAATGATATAGTGGAAATGATATAGTGACAAGGATATAGTGGAAATGATATAGTGGCAAGGATATAGTGACCAGGATATAGTCGAAATGATATAGTGACAATGACATAGTGGAAATGATATAGTGAAAAGGATAAAGTTAAAATGATATAGTGACAAGGATATAGTGACAATGATATAGTGGAAATGGTATAGTGACAATGATATAGTGACGAGGATATAGTGACAAGGATATAGGGTAAATGATATAGTGACAATGATATAGTGGCCATGATATAGTGGAAATGATATAGTGACAAGGATATAGTGATAAGGATATAGTGACAAGGATATAGTGACAAGGATATAGTAGAAATGATATAGTAACAAGGATATAGTGACAACGATATAGTGTAAATGATATAGTGACAATGATATAGTGGAAATGATATAGTGACAATGATAAGTGTAAATGATATAGTGACAATGATATAGTGGCAATGATATAGTGGAAATGATATAGTGACAAGGATATAGTGACAAGGATATAGTGGAAATGATATAGTGACAAGGATATAGTGACAAGGATATAGTGGAAATGATATAGTGACAATGATATAGTGGAAATGATATAGTGACAAGGATATAGTGGAAATGATATAGTGACAAGGATATAGTGGAAATGATATAGTAACAATGATAAAGTGTAAATGATATAGTGACAAGGATATAGTGACAATGATATAGTGGAAATGATATAGTGGAAATGATATAGTGACAATGATATAGTGACAAAGGTATAGGGGAAATGATATAGTGACAATGATATAGTGACAAAGATATAGTGGAAATGATATAGTGACAAAGATATAGTGGAAATGATATAGTGGAAATGATATAGTGGCAAGGATATAGTGGAAATAATATAGTGACAATGATTTAGTGGAAATGATACAGTGACAATGATATAGTGACAATGATATAGTGACAATGATATAGTGACAAGGATATAGTGACAATGATATAGTGGAAATGATATAGTGGAAATGATATAGTGACAATGATATAGTGACAAGGATATAGGGGAAATGATATAATGACAATGATATAGTGACAAGGATGTAGTGGAAATGATATAGTGACAAAGATATAGTGGAAATGATATAGTGGAAATGATATAGTGGCAAGGATATAGTGGAAATAATATAGTGACAATGATATAGTGACATTTATATAGTGGAAATGATATAGTGACAATGATATAGTGACATTGATATAGTGGAAATGATATTGTGGCAAGGATATAGTGACAAGGATATAGTGACAAGGATATAGTGACAAGGATATAGTGACAAGGATATAGTGACAAGGATATAGTGACAATGATATAGTGACAATGATATAGTGACAAGGATATAGTGGAAATGATATAGTGGAAATGATATGGTGACAATGATATAGTGGAAAAGATATAGTGACAATGATATAGTGACAATGATATAGTTACAAGGATATAGTGGAAAAGATATAGTGAAAAAATATAGTGGAAATGATATAGTGACAAGAATATAGTGACAATGATATAGTGACAATGATATAGTGGAAATGATATAGTGACAAGGATATAGTGGAAATGATATAGTGGAAATGATATTGTGGCAAGGATATAGTGGAAATGATATAGTGACAATGATATAGTGGAAATGATATAGTGATAATGATTTAGTGACAAGGATATAGTGGAAATGATATAGTGACGAGGATATAGTGACAAGGATATAGTGGAAATGAAATAGTGACAATGATATAGTGACAATGATATAGTGGAAATGATATAGTGACAAGGATATAGTGGAAATGATATAGTGGAAATGATATTGTGGCAAGGATATAGTGACAAGGATATAGTGGAAATGATATAGTGACATGGATATAGTGGAAATGATATAGTGACAAGGATATAGTGAAATGATATCCTTGTCACTTTATCATATTTACCATTAACCATTTTGTCACTGTATCATTGTCATTATACTCTTATCTGAGGCTTGTCACTATTTCCTCTCCACTATATCATTTTCTCATTATCCACGTCACTATTTCCGTATCACTATATTATTTCCACTATATCCTTATCACTTTATCATTTCCACTATATCCTTGTCACTATATCCTAGTCATTCAAGAAACATACCCAGAGATATAAATCATATCGTTGTTTTAGAAAAAAAAATTCATATTGAAATTTTCAGTGGCATGTAAACTGAATTGTTTTTTCTTGTAAGTTTCGGACTAGATTGTGCATTTGATAGACAGTTGTATCAAACAGTGCAGCATAATAATTCGTTCCAGTACATCGTATAGACTAAATTAATCTGAATATCCTTTACTTTTGTATTTATTTGTGACATTAATAATAATAATAGGGCTAGTCTATGAGTCCGAAGATTAGTGAGGAATTTCCTGTGGCTGCGCAGTCCCAGCTGTGACCTACATATTTTGCCACTTACAGGGCAAGCATAATCATTGTCCGCAGGCGGTCGATTTAGGTTTTCTTTTCGCCGTCTACGTTTGTCCTCCGCAGCAGATTCACTTTTGTTGCTGTCCTGTAGTGTGCGGACATTCCAGCAGGCGACTTTGAGAAGTATCTTTTTATCGACTCGTGTGGGACTAGTCATTTGTGGGCTAATTACTGCATTGCCTCCAGCCTGCGCAGAGTATACCACTCTTTAAGCTAAATGCAGTTCACAGTAGCACAGAAGTCTGGGATGGCTCTGAACCACAGAAAGCCGTGACATTAAGAGAGAGAGTAAACGCTACAGAAATATGCAGGATGTCAGATACCAGGAAAAGAAGACAAATGAGTGGTTTATGTTGCAAGTCAATATTGACTACTAATGGTGCAGCACGCAGGGCAGATTGTTCATATTGACTTGACTCACTTTACAAAGTCCTCTTTCAAGGTACAGTGGAGGGACAACTAGGAAAGGGTCGTCCGAAGAAAAGCTGGATGGACAATGTCTCATCTTATAAAATACAGACGTTACTTCAAAAAAAAAGAAGATGATTACGTCCTATGCGTGTTCCTATATCAATGGCTTAGATTCTGCCACGTCATTGGTTTTCCTGGCTGGCTCAGACAACCCATTCCATGCTCTAATAGCACTATAGAAGAAGGAGTATTTGTACTAATTTGTCCTAGCATATGGAACGAGGAATGTGTTTTTACCTTGGTGTCTTTCTGAATATTTTATTAGATTTTATTATTGTATAATGTTAAAGAATGGACCGTCCTTCTCTTGATATCCTACAAAGAACAGCTGCTGGCCTGGAAAAAATGGAAGGACTTGTTTACAAGAACAGTCACAGCACCCATACGACAAATGTCAAGGGACAGATGAGTGATCTATGTTTCTTCGTCAAAGAAAATAATGCTTTACTATAGGGAGTACTGGGAGGCGAGGTGGCTGAGCGGTTAAGCGCTTGGCTTCAGAACCGGGGTCCAGAGATCGAATCCTGGTGAAGACTGGGATTTTTAATTTCGGGATCTTCGGGCGCCTCTGAGTCCACCCAGCTCTAATAGGTACCTGACATTAGTTGGGGAAAAGTATAGGCGGTTGGTCTTTAGGCTGCCAACATGACGCCCTCTTTAATTGTAGGCCACAGAAACAGATGACCTTTACGTCTGAAAGTGGAACTTTACCTTTTTTTTTTAACAGGGAGTACTAAAAAAATTACATAACATCTTACATGGGAAAATGCTTGTAATTTATTACCACTTTACAACAGGGCACTCCATTTTCTTAGTGAAAAATCATCGAAATAAACCTCATGAATGATGTAAACAATGTCATATATCACGTGTTAGTTTGATGACATTCATTAGTGCAAGAAACATATCTAGTCGGTGATGTATTTTGAAAAACCTAAACAGGTTTTATTCAACCTTATATCTGGATGAAAACTCGATGTTATCAATACTGTAAGGTTGTTCTCCCTTTTTCTATAAACCAAAAATATTAATTTCCAACTAATTGATTTTTTTTTTAAATGGTAATTTTTTTAATGGATTCGGGTATTGTCTTCGTCAATGAATAATTGTACAAAGTTTCAACTTGATCCGAGAAGGGAAAATGGTAGAAATAACTTTTTACAAAAGACAGAGTTGATAAAAAAGCATTTGATACACTAAGTTCTTTGCTTAAAGACAACAACCACTTTTGCCTTTTGTGGCGTGTAGCTAGGGCGAGGGGAGGGAGGTCTAAATGGGAAAGCTGGCCGCGCCCACCACTTGAGGGGGGCACCTAACGAATGTCCTCATTTATTTATTTTTTTACATTGAATATTCATTTATTACGCCAATGCCATGCAATCGTGCCTTTTACGTGATGGAGTCAAGAATACAAGGCAGTATTGATCTCGATAATACAAGGCAGTGTTAGTGTTGATCTCGATAATACAAGGCAGTGTTGATCTCGATAATACAAGGCAGTGTTGATCTCGATAATACAAGGCAGTGTTGATCTTGATAATACAAGGCAGTGTTGATCTCGATAATACAAGGCAGTGTTGATCTCGATAATACAAGGCAGTGTTGATCTCGATAATACAAGGTAGTATTGATCTCGATAATACAAGGTAGTATTGATCTCGATAATACAAGGCAGTATTGATCTAGTTCTAGATAACGTTATACTTCCCTTCCAGCACAGGAAGTACGACGCGATATGGATTGAGATGTATCACTTGTGAATTACCTCGCCAATAAAAAAAACGGTATTTGTTTTATTAAAAGAGGCTCAATGATTTTTTTTTTGTTAATTGTACTTATATACTGTATCAATTGGCGTTTAGACTTGTAAATCTACTAAGTTCATTATTTCATTTCATGATGTTGAAATTTCGGACACTCAATTAGGATTTTCGGGGGGATTGCCAAATTTCCCCACCCTAGCTACGCCACTGATTGCACCGTATCTAAAATCCCTTATTTAAAGTGCATAGTGTTGAGACTATTCCCTTAGAGCACAGGAAAGAAATCATGCAGTATGTTTTTAAGGTCTCTCTGTCCCTGTACAAAGCAATAAACCGAGCCTGAACATGTGCCACTCTCTCTCTCTCTCCTGTGTCATCCCATAACGTGCAAGACAGAACATGTGTCCAAAGTACACGCCTATTGGGCAGTGTCCGACACGGAGCTCGACTGATAGATTAACTCCGATTAGGACCAGAGCAGCAAGGACAAATCTTCAGATTCCTGTCAAGATTTTAACCACGTCTAATGAATAAGTAGGGGCGTGTTGGCAGAGTGGTTAAGTGCTTGGCTTCCGAACCTTGGGTCCAGAGTTCGAATCTCGGCGAAGCCTGGGATTTTAAATTTCAATATTTTTTTGAGTCCACCCAACTCTAATAGGTAACTGACTTTTTAGTTGAGGAAAGTAAAGGCGGTTGGTCGTTGTAATGGCCACATGACACCCTGCTCGTTAACCGTTAGGGCGTAGAAACAGATGACCTTAGCATCATTAGCCCCATAGATCGTAAGGTCTGAAAGGGGAATTTTACTTTTACTTTACTGGTGAATGAGTGACTCCGATTTCTGCCGTTGCATGTCATAAAACGTGCTTGTTCGATATTCGTTAACAGCCCCCGCCCAGCGTCATCAAGGAGGAATTGAATTATTAAAAAACTTTTTTTTAAAATGTTTATTGTTTACTTTTTTTAGTGTGTGTATGTGTTTCTCTCAGTCTCATTCTCTCTCATTCATATCTAAACTTTTATTTCTTTTTTTTTTCTTGTTTAGTTTTCTGTAAATATGTTTTTATTGTAAATTTTTCTGTTCTTCCACTTTGAATCTATTTGTGTCTGAAATTGAAGAGAACTTTCATTACGAGCTAAGTTTTTTTTTTGTTTCAAATTAGTTTCTAAAGAACGTGTCGAACGTGATTCATCTGACATTAGAAACTGTCAATAACAAAATGTTTTTTTAAGTTGATCTAGTGTAAAAAAAACAACATATATAGGTATATACATAAGCTCTGAGTAGTAGATTATATCCTTACTCTATATCCTTACCATGAAAAAAAAATTCCAATGAGACTCTATTTGATTGATTATTGGTTTAAAAAAATGAGAGTGAATTGGGGTGAAACTTTTTATATTTGATTTAAACATTGATTTAAATAATAATAGTAATTATAATAATGTTGAATTTTTAAGTTGAATTACAGATTTTTTTTCCTCTCTCTCTCTCTCTCTCTCCGATTGCCTGTCTCTCCTCCTTTGTTTCTCTTTGTCTGTCTCTCCATCTCTCTCTATGTCTCTCTCTCTCCAACTCTATGTCTTTCTTTCTCTCTCTCAAAAATACTCTCTTTCCATATCTATTCCTCTCTCTCCCCTTTTTATGTCTCTATTTCTCTCTCGTTTTCTCTCTCGTTTTCTCTCTCATTTTCTCTCTGCCTCCCTCTTCCCCTGTATCTCTCTTCCTCTCGCTGTCTTTCCCTCTCTCTACCTCTTCCTATTTTGTCTGTCTCTTTCTCCCTGCGTGTGTTGCGTAAATGCTACAGTAGAGTACAGTTTAAGGTTTTGTTCTTTGCGTATGCTTGTAAAGGACCAAAAAAAGAAAAGATAAAGGAGAGATAAAGGAGAGATAAAAGATATGAGGGGACATCAAAACTTTCTACCGTAACAATCAATTGACACCACTGTAGGTGTTTATGTAAATTTCATGAAAGTGATTATTTACAAGAAAAATAAAGGAATTAAGGTAAAACCGCCCTTATAACACTGATGAACATCAATAACAAATTATAGTAAGTATAAAATGACATAGTAGTTAAATTGAACAAGATTTGATAACTTGACTTACAGCTCTTCAAAAACTTCATATTAGCTTTATTATTTATCAAATGATGTAGTAAGGTACCACAACTCCATCAGTTTATTATCGATAAACGAGGTATTAGATTATTTCCTTTTCAATCGCATAGATCTTCTAATCTGTGAAGGCAAAAATTATGTTCAAACCATTCAATCAATATTAAAATAGATAAATATAGATAGATACATAGAAAGATAGATTCATAGATAGTACAGTGCCGGTACTCAGTGATTAGTTTGCCGGTACTCAGTAGTTGGTTGCCAAACTTTTAACTACTAAAAATAAATAATATACTTTAAAATACAAGGAAAGTAATTTTTTTTCAAAAAGGTGCCGGTACACCGTACTCCTAGGAGGGACGATCCCTCCAGGCCCAAACATGGTTGTGGTATTGGGCAACTCAGAATCATATCATTTAATGCAAACAGGCAATTGAGACTCAAGAAGCCTGAAATTTTAAGACTGTTGTTGGAACTCGAGGTCGATGTGTTCTTGGTGCAGGAAGCTGGCAACGCTGGTAGGAAAAGGAGTTGTGTGCCCTCGCTCTCGGGCTTCACGGCCTTTACCTGTCCCTGTGTAAAATGTCAGAAGTTAGTCACTTTTGTCAGGAATCCTTTGCTTGCTCGTGTGAAGGAAGCCACCTCACGGGGATGTGGCGAGACCGACACACTCCTGGTGGAAGTATTCAAGAATTGACAAAGATTTGAATGCCTAAATGTCTATAATCCACCGCGAAGTGTCCTCACACTCGATAGCAAAAGCCTCTCCAGCACCAGAACAATGGTGGCGGGTGATTTCAATGCCAAAATCCAGGTCATAGGTTGTACAACAACCGATCTCTAAGGACACAAAGTAATTGACATGTGCGACGGAACAAATTTGGTTCTTCTCAATGGCGTTGATTCCCCAAGCACATTTATCCACTCCGGGCATGGAGGGGAATCGAAACCAGATTTGTGCCTGGTGTCTGCGGACATAATTGCAAAGTGTCGACTAGATGTCCTGGGAGATTTGGGATCGGATCATCTGCCATTAATGGTCTCTATTGATCTCGGTACGACAAAACGACCAGCCTGCCCTAGAAGTAAGTGGGTGTACGCTAAGGGGACTGGGAACTTTTCAGGAGCTCATCGGATGCGCTCCTGGAAAAACTTGATATTGATTTTGAAAACATTGACGCAACTTACAGTCTCTTTGTGAAGGCTCTTCTATCGGCGGCTCGTAGGGCCATTCCGCGAACCAGTGGTAAGCGCAATTACCGATCCTTTTGATCTCGCAAACTGGCACGTCTTGTCAGGCAACGAAAAGCAGCACGAAGAAGGCATGCACGACAGAGAACCGAAGAGACGAGACCAGCCTATAACAAACTAACGGCTTTGGTGAGGGATACGGGGTCAGAATAATCGCTTAAAAAGCGGTCGGATACTTGTGCGAACCTGGATCTCGTGGATGGACGACAAACATGGAAGTTACTAAACAATTTGGCTGGAGTGGGGGAACCAAGGGTAGCGGAACCCCTGCAAACGCCAGATGGCCCTGTTATAACTGACAAAAAGAGAGCGGAGGCTTTGAACAAACACTTTGCTGGGGTCTCTAAAGCTCACAAAAATTCTTCCGTGTCCATGGCCCTTGACCGTGTTAGAAGAGCCAATGAAAAACGTAAGTGGGTCGACGGCAAGGCTGGGACGGAAACATTCTCAGAGCCCTTTACTATGATGGAGGTGGCTTTCGCTATCAAAAAGGCTAGATTACACAAGGCAGTGGGGCCAGACGGCATGAGATGCTCAAAAATCTCGGAACGATTGGCCTCCTTAAACTGCACGGCTTACTAAATCAGACATGGATGCAATGGGATTTCCCAAAGGCATGGAGATTGGCTACCATTGTTCCTATTCTAAAAAAGGGCAAGAATGTGAACAGCCCTGAGAGCTACAGACCAATTTCCCTCACATCGTGTGTGGGAAAGGTTGCCGAGAAAATCATTAACCGACGGCTTACTTGGTACCTTGAGTCCCACAATCTAATTTGCCAGGAGCAGGGTGGATTCAGACAGCGGCGTAGTGCAATGGACCAGGTAACAGTATTTATGCAAGAGGTGGCGGACGGTTTCCAGAGAGGTGGAAGGGAGAAGAAGGGTGAGTCGACACTCGCGGTCTTCCTAGATTTGAAACAGGCGTACGATAGAGTCTGGAGGCAAGGATTGTTGCTTAAGTTGATGGACCTTGGGGTAAACTCCAATATGTACCGGTGGATTAAAAGCTTCCTAACGAATAGGTTAGTTCAGACACGTTATGGCGAGCAACTATCAAATAAAAAGGTACTAAAAGCAGGGGTTGCCTCAGGGGTCGTCACTTTCATGCATACTTTTTCTCTTATTTATCAACGATTTGACCAAACGCCTAGGGTGTTGCTCACTACTTTTTGCAGACGATCTATTGATCTGGAAAACTGGGAGATCTGCAGCCGCTTTAGCTGCGGAAATCCAACGTGACCTAGTCACGATTTCCTGCTACACACGGTTGTGGAACATGGAGGTAAATTGTGCGAAAACAGTCTGGACCCACTTCACTCTTGGCAAACATATCAACAAAGAAAAGATTTCTCTCTCAATCAATGGTACAGAATTAAAGATGGAAGCCAGGCCGAAATACTTGGGAGTAACCCTGGACCCAAAAATGGGTTTGTCCAATCATGTGAGAATGATACGAGAACAAACCTCGGAGAGCCTTAAGGTAGTCAAGCGATTAGCCACCACCAAATGGGGAGCCAAAGCGAACGTGTTACGGGCCCTCTATATTGGAGCAGTAAGGGCAAGAATGGAATACTCGTCTCTTGCACAAGTCTATGCCTCACAAACGTCTCTAGTGGGGCTGGACTCAGTGCAGAACCAAGCAATTAGACTCATTTGTGGTGCATTTCGTACAACGCCAACTGTGGCATGCGAGGTCATGACAAATCTCTCACCACTGAGACTAAGAAGGGAGCGAGCCGTTATGATTGCTTACGAAAAATTCAAACGGCTGGAAGAAGGCTGCCCGGTCAGAAGTCTGGTTGACAACTGGCAGGGCGGAAGACGGCTGAAGCGGAACTCTTTCATGCACTCGGTGCGGGAATAGTCCAAAGAAGTCGATTTACCTAAAAATAGAGCTGCTCTCGCTCTGCATGGGGCTTCTTTTCCGGCGCATGCTCCTGGAATCCCGGAGGTGAGAAAATCGCTGATTGATCCAGAAATTAACAAGAAATGCACAAAAACTGTCCTACGAAAAATAGCCAGGAAAACTGTCGCCCAATACCCAGCTGAATCCATTAAGGTGTACACAGATGGTTCAACGAGAGAGAACCTTGGGGAAAAAACCTCTGGGTATGGCGTGGTGGTTCAATTCCCTGGCTCGGCCGCGAACGATGAGATTCTGGGAGCGTGTTCTGGCAGGAGCAATTACGTAGCTGAAATGGTTGCAATTCAAAATGCAGTAGAGTACATTGAAGAACGACTTAACGAGAAAACAGCACAACCCAGTCGTATTGTGCTATTTACAGACTCTCTGTCGAGCCTACAGGCCATTGAAAGCTCCGCCGATACGCTCCCGGAACCACTGGCAAAAACACTGGCGTGCGTGGGACGCCTCCAAGAAAAACACGGAATTCGGGCGACATTCCAGTTCATACCAGGGCATGTAGGAATCGAAGGCAAGGAAAAGGCTGACTTATTAGCCAAGCTCGGCACAAAGCTGACCCTGTGGACGAGCCACAGACTTTTGAGCAGGCGCGTGCGATTGTAGACGAATGGGCAAGAAATAAATGGAGCAAAAGCTGGGAAAACGGTAATACGGGCAGGGAAGTCTGGCAAAACTTAAAAGGGCCCTCAAAATCGGACGAATGGAGGCAGCTAAATAGGGAAGAACAGGTGGCAATCGCTAGATACAGAACGGGACACTGTCCAATTGGTGCCTATTTTGCTAAATTTAAACCAAACTTTGATTCTCGCTGCAGGCATTGTCGGGACGACGTCGAAACAGTCAACCACATCCTATACGAGTGCGCCACACTACATCCTAAACATGGCCATATGAGTGAAGCAAAAGCGGGTTTGCATGAAGACCTGGCTCTGTACGGAGACAGAGAAGTCCTGAGAAGAACAGCCGCTTTCCTTGTCCGTGTTATCAGAGAATAGAGTTCTCAACACGGTGCCCTAGTGCGATGAGACTCACACGGTTCTACAACTCGCGAGCAAAGCTACTCTGCCTCATCGTGGCGCTCGTGTGGAAACGACCATTAGAGGAAGTGGTTAGGCTAAATGGATAGCAACACAAAACTCCCGTGAGGATGCCCACGGGTAGACTAGAGTCCACCCATTGCACGGCGCGGAGTTGTAAAAGAATCCCCATAAACCTGTCACACATCCATGCGTTGTTCCTCAAGGGACCGTTACATAAATGGCGAATCCCCCACGGTTAGCTTGGTATAACAAAGAAAAATGGCGGAGGCTCCCGGTGTCCTCGGCCTTCGGCCATGTTCAGCCAAGCATGAGTCCGGGGCCATAGGCATTGGAAACAGCAATGCTTTACATAGGCATTGACTCGGGTCTCTCTCAAACACACCTGTGTTCAAACAGGTTATTGTTTTTTTTAAACGCCTAACAGGTTTTTTTTTCAAACTTAGAGCTCGAAGAGCCTTCGATTCAGCTCTTGGACGATCAACAAGGCTCTACAACTCTAACTACAGCTTAACTCAACCAGATTTTTTTCTACAACTGACTCTTCCTGTCCTATACAAAAACTTTTCATTCCTTAAAATCTCTCTGTATTTGCAAAAAAAAAAAAAGGCCACGCCTTTCACCCCACCGAATCTTCGTTTCTCTTTTTATGGTCATTGAATTCCATTATTTCCAAGAAAGCCTGCTTGCTGCAAGAGCGCGTTGCTATGGAGATGGTTTCAGAGAACTAAAAATAAAACTAGCTTCATTATGCTTCGTGACATCAAACAATACTAATTATTTCACTCACTACTAAGTATGAAGAGCAAGGCAATTTAAGAAAATGACATCATACATTGGACCAATAGAATACACGAGCCGACCGCGGCGTAGCATACGCCTCCCACCTTTTTATTTTCTGAGCCCCGCTCTCTGTCACCGCGAAAGTTACGTGGGATAACTCTAGTCCGACTTGCATAAATAAAAGAGTTATTTTTCTATGACTTTTTTCCTCGTTGTGTCCCGCATGGTTGGACCACGAAGACAAATATATATATATATATAGATAGATAGATAGATAGATAGATAACCCAACATCATGGGCTCCTGTTAACATGGCTACTTGATCTCTATATTCAAATTACACACTGGCCATTTTCAAAATCTCAAAACATTGAAGGGTCATCCATAATAAAGGTCAAATTCACACAAAAAACACGTCATAGTCAATAAAACAGATAATAAATATCATGAAGATACTGACAGTGGTAAATGGCAAAATATATAAAAGTGCACGGATAGGTGCTGGATAGGTGCTTGTGAATATGGTTAAAAAAAAAGTATTTATAATGTACTATAAATAAAACACAAAGTAATCAATTATTATTTAGCAAAGTACTATGTTTTTTAGTCTCGGCCACATGTAGGTCTGCCAGTTCTTTACTCCACGTGTGGACCTTGAGACTTGTAAGATTTGTGTATTTACTATTAAGTAGCTATTACAATGGTTATTGACTTTAGCTCTGGGGAATATATCTTGGCAAAACGTAGTACAATTGGACGGAAAATATTGTATAAAGATCTGAAGACAACTTAATCAATAGCATCATGATAGGACCACAAATTTCACAATTTTAAAATGCTTCTTTTTTTAAGCTTATATCAACTCACTCTGTCTGTTTGTCTGTCAGGTAAAAAGTTTGTTCACATTATTTCTCCCACACCTAATCTCGGATCAATCAGAAATTTTGAACAATTATTTAAAAATCCTTTCCCTTTTCAGTAAATTGGAAGCCTTGGAGAGGCACCCACTCAAAACAAAAATCCACAAAACTGCCACTAAAAACCGACTCAAAAGGACCATACAGAAATCTCTAAACCCAAAAAAGAAACACCAACTTGAAAAAGAAAATAGCTCTGGAATCCACGATACATTATAATGAATCTCCACCCTGGGACGAAAGCTCTCTTCCTACTATAAGAGACCATATTGAAAAAATAACCCAAAAAATCTTGACTACATTCCAACAGAGCTCAAGGAAATAATGAACTGTTTTCTACAAACTCATTATACTAGCAATCAGTGGTCCGTAGTTTACACGGATGGCTCATCTCATAAAGCCATCACAAATGGAGGAGCTAGAATACTCATCGAGTAAAACTAATTAAAGAAAAGAAATAAGGAATATTTTTAGCTTTCAAAAGTAGTAGTCGTCACTTCAGAAGTGCTCTTTTCCCCTAATCGTGTAGCTGTTTCCATCCAGAAACAACCCAGATATATATTAACCCATTACTGCAGACGAGTTCTTAGCATTTCTGTAATCTCATAGTTCAGTTTCCACCAAGAAACAACCAAGATGTTTTCCTCGTTGACAACACTCAAAAGTTCAGTTGGCAACAAGTGGAGGCAACTCTCGTGCACTACGATCACAACTCTGGAGGGATTGGCTGGACTCTGGGCATACATCGCTGCCCTCATGGTGAACAGAGACCAGTCATCGTCCTTCAAGAATGACTCACTGCACACTAGCAAGATTCTATAGCTCGAGTTTATAGCGTCCACTATACCACTTGCTTTGCTCAGTGATGCTAATAGATCACGGTCGTTCAGAAACGTTTTCAGCTTTAAAACGTCTTCTAAGTAAAGTCGCAGATCTCTGCAAGGGAAGTGACAGTCTTCATCAGAGTAGCCCACAAAAACATCGATGGAATAGTCTCCTCTCTTGAGCAGTTTAAAATTTCCAAGAAGTTGTAAGAAAAACGAAACTAAAAAGGTTTTATTCATCTGGACCAACACCAATAAAATACTCCAATTACGTAGAAGCACAAGATAATTATAGCCAAGTAGAGAAAGTATTGACCCCAGCATTCTCTCCACAGGGTGTCAATGTGTGAATAACGCATTGTATAACTCCTTTCTCCGTTTCTGTCCATACATGTGAAATTACCTCCCTGGTCTAATGTAACCATGGTGGAACTTAGCCAGTGCAGGAAGTTTAAGTCCTGGCAGCCACAGGAAAGAATATTTCCACTTAGCCAAAAGTTCAACTTCCCATGTCTTAACGTCAACTGATCAAGCTCAGTGGTTATACTTTTACTAACTGTAGAGATCGCATTGTTCCTAACGTCAAGTTCTAGAAGGTTTGGAGTGTCTTTCAAATCAAAAGGGATACGATTAAATTGGTTATCTGACAAATTTAGCCAGACTAATTTTGGGTTGTAATAAAATGTACCTTGGCTTAAATCATTTAAATAGTTGTACGACAGGTCAAGGCTCTGAAGGTTTGAAAGGTTTTGAAAAACTCGGCTACTGTGCAAAGCCATAAAATCTCTGTGTAATTCACATTTAGAAAGAAACAACTTCTCTAAGCCAAAAAATCCGTCGAAAAACGATTCTTTCAGCTCTCTCAGGTCGTTCAAAGACACGACAACCGTTTTTAAAGAGTGTAGTCCTTGAATGTTTCCAACAAATGTTTTGAAGCCGTTGTCAGAGACGTCCAGATAGTCAACATTCGCAGCACCAAGAAATAGAAGATTGACGTCAAGCGCTACAGAGCTAACCAGACGACTCATTTGAAGGCTTCTCAAACTTACAGGTAGTTTAATAATTAAAAAGTTTGGAGCACCGGCGTCGCTCGTAAACGTATCGTTAACCGTAACATTCAGTAAAAATTTGTCTTCCAAACCTGTAACTTCTCTGCGTTTTCTCAATATATCCAAAGCTGCTTCTTTTTTTGAGTACTGGAAGTCTTGAAATCTATCACACGACCTCAAAGCCTTTTCTATAGTGATCGTTTCTAAATGTGTATATTTAATTAGAGGAAACATTGCGGAGCTGCTGCCTTGAAGAGGGTTATCTGAAACAATCAGACTATACAAACAGTCGCTCCATACACTCGAGTAGCCAAATGCGTTCATTGAAATATACGATATGTAACTGTTGATTAGCGTAAAACTACGCACACAGATCTGAAGCAAATACTTTGTGTCTTTGCGCGTCAGAAGGCCGTTTTTATTAGGCGTGGCCTTTTCTCGGGTTGTGCTGACAATATTCAAATAAATCTCTGTCATATTTTTTCCGACGAACGGTTCTAGAAGTGACAGTACGTACTGCACGTCAACCAAGACATTTTCCATTTTCAGACTGAGTAAGTGAGTCAGAGGGACGAATACAGAGCTACTTATGTTAAACAGATTGTTCATATTCTTCAAGTATAGCTCTTGTATAGCTCCGAGGTTCTCAAATGTTTTGTCGTGGATGACTTGAGCCGAGCCTGTTACTTCTAAAGCTTCGAGATTTGTAAGGCTGCGAAACTCTGAACCAAAATACAAAACTTCTTCATTTGCGCTAATGGATAAACGCTGCAGCTTTCTCAGCGGTTCTAAATATGTGTGGGAGACGTTACAGTCTCTGAGGTCAGTGTCCTGGATAACATTCAACACTTTTAAATTTGGTAAATCTGAAAACGTTTGCTCTGAGATATGTTTGGTATTCAGGCACAATCTGTTGTCATTTAAATTGAGAGTTGCTAAGTTTGTAAGACCGCGGAATGCTCCTATCTCCAGGTGAGATATTTCATTGCTGGACAGATCCAAGTCTGTTAGATTAGAAACGTGAGCAAAACTAAAATCAGCCAGACTTTTTAAGTGGTTGTTGTTTAGCAAGATAACGTGAGCGTCGCTAGGGAACCAAGAAGGATGGATAGTCTCGAGAGATAGACTGGAACAGTCGACGACCTTATTTAGAAAAGAACACGGTGATTGGCTCAAGGCAGCTCCCGCCTGCTTATTACTTTGAGATTGTTGGATCTCGTATCCATTTGGGCTCAAAATAAAATGTTTAAAGGATGTGTTTTGTCTGCGTCCATACTCGATGAAGTTATCTGCAATATAAGACACATAACACATTTATTTCTAAGATATACGTTACAATTATTGTAATCTTTTATAGGAAATAAATGTATTTAGTTTGTTTAAAAATCAACTATCTAATAAATAACACTTAAGTGTGGATAATCTTTCACTAGAAAGTTTGTTTTTCTTTTCATATTTATTGTCCTGAGGTCTGTAAAACTGTTGCTGCAAAATAAGAAATGTGATGGGCAGGTTTTCTTGATCTGTAAATCCATGTAGTGCCAACTGGCACATTGAGATGACAACGCTGCCACTGTTAATGGGGCAAGAGAATAAGAAACTTTGACATCAAGAAAGTGTCGTCATAAAATGAAGAACTGCTGAAATAAACTTAAATCTAGTTTTAAAACTTGCAGACACATTCACAGCCCAACCAAAGGTCTCACCTCTTATTCCCTTTGACACTATGCTTCACGTGCTTTAAATTAAAACTGATTGCAATGGAGCATGCGTTTGTGTGTGTGTTTCTATAATGACGGTGGGATGAGCTTAGCTATGCAGTGTGAATGATGCAAGATAAGCTGCATTGTCGTCAGCGGTCTTTGGTAGAACAGACGGCTTTAGATCGCCAGAGTGAAAAGATGTGTTTTTGTAGTGAGTTAAATTTTGTTCAAAACACTATTTTATATTACTACTAAATTCTACTACATATATTTAGTTTCATCTCAAGTTGAATGTTTGTTTGTTTTACATGTTTCGGATGTTCCTTCAGATTTGAAGATAGTTTACTTCCTAGTCCAAACTTCCCGCAGGACGACGGGGGATGGGAGCGGGCAGGGTTTGAACCCTGGACCATCGATACATTCAAACTACAGTCCAGCGCGCAAACCGCACGACCAGGCAGCCATTTGAATGTGTTTATATTGTAATAAAAGTTTTACATTATATTATATATAACATTGTTCACAAAGAAGTTATTCAAGTTATTTCTCTTTATAAGTTAAGGAATGATACGCCCACAGCGGTTTAGTTGTCTACCAGCAGTTTGGTGCTACAAGTCAGCAACCATCTACAACACTGATTTTAAAAGCTCGCTGTAATGAGAATCTTACAACATAAGCAGTAACCTACTTACCAGTGCTGACCCCAATCTGATCCTCAGTGTGCACTAGTGACGCCAGCCATACAGAGTTTAAGAAACATAGGAACACTGCCACTGTTAGCATGATACTTGGCATTCAAACTTCATGCACGGCTGTCCAATTCTTTGTAATACTTTTAAACATTGCTTGTGCAAGTTGATCTCTCTTGTATGTCAAGAGAGAACATTCTTACTGAAACTGCCAATCTCCTTAAACAAATAAAGTATCGCTATTTAATTCAGTCGTTGGTTTCTCATACTAATAGTCTGTTCACCTCTACGTGTGTGTTATGATATCCCTGGGTCTCAGCCTTTCACAAGGACAATTTTTGCAGGTATTTCCCAACGATAGCAGACGTGGTTACGTCATGACGAATAAATGTTGTATCAAAGCAAACCTATTTAATAAGCTTGGTGAACCGTGAATGACAACACCCTTAACAACAGCGGACTTCCAACTATGTCACGTGGGCCACCACTGGTACGCCATGTTATCATAAGAGCAGACGACATAAATAAAAAAAAACGAGTAGCTGTATATTATTAATGAGTACAACAATGTCACAAAATTCAAGGGTGGAACGCGAGAAGAACTTAGGAATTGGTGGCTATCGAGCTGAAAATGTTTAGAACCGCTGAAAGACACAGAGACCGCGAGACTGTTGTGGCCGGATGTTAACCTAATGTAGCACGAAGGTTGCTCATTAATGCTCATTTAGTTGTTTTTTTTTTCTTTCTTTCGTTTCATACCTTTCATCGAAAGTTAAAATTTTTACATTTAGGTTCAAACCTTCTGTAGTATTAGGGAAGGTGGGGGGGGGGGGGGGGGGAATGGAAGTGTATAGGTTTCGATCTCGAAACCCTAGTGATGATAATCCGATGCGCATACCTCTCGACCAAGTATAGGATGGAAATGGGCAGGCTTCGGACATGGGACCGTTCTAATGTCGATTCGAAGTGCATATCTCACGACTAGGAAATGGATGGGGGTGGCAACAGGCAGGATTTGAACTCGGGACCATCATGGCGACAGTTAAAAGCGGACACAACACGACCAGGCTGGAGATGGCAGTGAGCCGGGCTCAAGCTGAGAACTAACACGATTACAGTACGAGTCAAGTACCACACGACCAGGCATCCTCAGCTGCGCATCCTCTAACCTTGGCTCTAACAAATAGACTATATAAATAAATAAATATATATATTAAGAGAGAGAGGGGGGGGAGAGAGAGGAAGAGGGAAAGAGAGAGAGAGAGGGAGAGAGAGAGGGGCAGAGAGAGAGGGGGAGAGAGACAGAGAGAAAGGGAGAGAGAGAGGGGGGAGAGAGACAGAGAGAAAGGGAGAGAGAGAGGGGCAGAGAGAGAGGGGCAGAGAGAGAGGTGGAGAGAGACAGAGAGAAAGGGAGAGAGAGGGGGGAGAGAGAGAGGGGCAGAGAGAGAGGGGGAGAGAGACAGAGAGAAAGGGAGAGAGAGAGGGGGTGAGAGAGAGGGGCAGAGAGAGAGGGGGAGAGAGACAGAGAGAAAGGGAGAGAGAGAGGGGGAGAGAGAGAGGAAGTGAAAGAGGAAGAGGGATAGAGAGGGAGAGAGAGAGGAGCAGAGAGAGGGGGAAGAGAGAGATGAAGAGAAAGAGGGATAGAGAGAGAGAGGGGCAGTGAGAGATGGAGAGAGGGCGGAGAGATAGGGGGGGAGAGAGAAAGTGAGAGAGAGGGGGAGACAGAGGGGTAGAGAGAGAGGGGGCATAGAGAGGGGGAGAGAGAGGGAGAAAGAAAGGGAGAGAGACAGAGAGAGAGCTAGAGAGAGAGTGAGAGAGAGAAAGAGATGTCTGTGCAGCAGGAAATATCTATCTTTGAGGTGAAATCTATTTCGGAAACAGGATCTCGACCTGATACAAACACCATTCTCTTGGTGTACTGTCATCATGTAGTTGAACGTCCAGTTTCTATATGGTCTATGTTTGAAAGAAGATGGAGGTTACTAGATGAATACAATTCAAAGGTTTGACTTCCACGTTTATTTATTCCTTCGTTGCGGTTTTTCCATACCTCTTTCTCCCCCTTTCCCCACCCCTTTATTTAGGATAGATATAGAGCGCTGCGGGAGATAAACAGATCTACCTACTTCTTAAGAAGATGTGTTTAGAAACAGGCAAATTGTAATACTAATACATTGTAATTGTTGTTATTACTCTGGAAAAATGTGTTTTACAACACTGTGTGACATAAAAAATATTATAACATTAGCAAACGAAATGTAAACAGCACGCAGTCTCAAAATAAAGGACTATTCCACATAATATTAATATAATAATAATAATTATCTTTGTTATGTTTAAGGGAATAAGGATCTAATTATATTCTTTCTTAAATTTATAAGATATAACTTAACGTATCGTGTTTACTTTGGAAATATGCCTTATAGTCAATAATTGAATTGGCCAGGAAACCAGAGTATAACATTAAAACCGGTTTTAAAGAGATGACTAGATTGAGAATTAGGCCGAGAGGCGGACTAAGTGCCAAAATTGTCCTGGCTAAAAAATAGAAGAAAGAGGAATCCAAAAACTGTTAGCCAACACCAAACCAAATAAAGCGTCTGGACCTGATGGTATTCCAGCTAGATTACTCAAAGAACTAAGCAATGAGCTAGCCCCAGTGTTCAAAATACTCTTTCAAGCAACGCTTAACCAGGGCAGAGTACCAAAGGACTGGAAAGAAGCTAATGTCACCCCCCTATTTAAAAAAGGAGAAAAATCTGACCCAGGAAACTACAGACCAGTATCACTTACCAGCATCACATGTAAAATACTAGAACACATAATATGTAGCAACATCATAAACCACTTAGACAAACATAATGTTCTCACCCCATACCAACATGGCTTTAGGAAATATAGATCATGTGAAACACAACTAATAGGACTAATTGATGAATTTTCAAAAGGTTTAGATAACAGGGAGCAAATAGATGCTATCTTACTAGATTTTTCCAAGGCTTTTGACAAAGTTCACCGCCATAGTTTGCTTAAAAAATTAAAATATGTTGGCATTAATGGACCACTGCATCAGTGGATTAAAGATTTTCTGATAGGGAGAGAACAAACTGTAATAATAAATGGCTCTAAATCAACACCGATAACAGTAAACTTAGGCGTACCTCAAGGAACAGTCTTGGGTCCACTACTATTCTTAATTTACATAAATGATTTACCAAACTGCATTAGTTCAGGAACAAAAGTCAGATTATTCGCAGATGATTGCATAATATATAGAACAATAAAAACAACACAAGATACAAAACATTTTACAAAGAGAATTAGATGAATTACAGAAATGGGAATCATATTGGATCATGTCTTTCCACCCAGAAAAATGTCAGTTGTTAAGAGTAACAAAAAAACTAAAACAAATTAATTCCACTTATCTTATTCATGTTACACTAGTAACACAGACTTAAAACGCAAAATACCTAGGTGTTATAATAAATGAAAAACTGTCATGGAATCCCCATATTGATGAAACTATCAAAAATCAAACAAAGCATTAGGGTTTATTAAAAAGAAATTTCTATAAATTAAATAAGAACATAAAACTAAAATGTTTTTTAACCTTGGTTAGGCCAACAATAGAATAAGCATCCTCTGTTTGGGACCCCTCAACTCAAGAAAACATTAAGAAACTGGAACAGACACAAAATAGAGCTGTGAGATTCATAACAAACGAATATTCACATTTGACTAGAGTAACACCTTTTGTAAAATCACTAAATTTAGAAAGCTTTCAGGAGAGAAGACACTCAAAAATAAAGTAGCAACTATACATAAAACACTGAACCATAATCTTTAAATACAAAAACAAAATTTAATAAAATACTTCGAAAGGCACAAAGATAATAGCACAATCGTAGTTTCATATGCTAGGACAAACTTGTACAAATACTCCTTCTTCCCTAGTGCTATTAGAGCATGGAATGGGTTTCCTGAGCTAGCCAGGAAAACTTGGCAGAATTTAAGTCATTTGTTGATATGCATGACTAAATGCATGACGCGTAGGACGTAATCATCTTCTTTTTTTGAAGTAACGTCTGTATCATATAAGATAAGATACGATCCGGCTTATAATTGGCATGCCATACAATGTGCTCTAATTTGTGCCTCGCGTGATTCCCCAGTTCCTTCCTTTGTTCACTTTAACGCAACTTCCATTGGGACTAAAAAAAACTGTAAGACTTGCGTGTATAAACATTGACGTTTGCCACAAGCACGCTATAAGGGTATATGTGAATTCATTATTACGGAATATGTGGCTAGTATTCGGCCTAAAGTCCATCTTGTTTACGGGCTTACTATCATTCAAAGTTGCCCATTTGGCGGCCCTTAATGTACCGGCTTACCCGTAATTTATCATGAGGCCCATATAACCCCCATGATTGGGCCACAAAGAAAATACTTCTGTGTAGAAAATTAGTTATTCCATTTCTTAATCCAACTTTAGTAATAAAATTTTAATTTTTTTTTTATCAAATTTATAAGAAGAAACAACGACTTATTACGGTAAAACTACCCACATTTAAAGTAAGTATATCACCAGAAGTGTGTGCACATGTTTTAATAGGACAATATGGAAAAAAAGGCACAAAAACGGACACATGTGCATTGTTTTTATACATATAGGACATTCCTAGAGAAACAAAGTTTATGTTGTACTGCACGACAGGACATTTTCCGCGTTATCAGGACCATTCCGATGGTCTAGAGTCTAGAGGTTAAGTTCGCTTAGTGCGTTATCGCTAGGCGATGTTGTTGTTTCCAGGGTCACTGGTCCGAGCCTTGTTCGGCGCAGTCCTTTAGTTTCGTCGCATGGATGGATGACTGGTCTTGCGGTTTGCGCGCTGGACTGTCGTTCAGATTTATCGATGGTCCAGGGTTCAAAACCCTGCCCGCTCCCATTCCCCCGTCGTCCTGCGGGAGGTTTGGACTAGGAAGTAATTATCTTCAACTCTGAAGGAACATCCGAAACATGTAGAACAAACAAAACAATTTAATTCACTACTTTTTCTCATTTAAAAACTTGGTCCCTGGTGCTGCTGTTCATTTATGCTTTTAATTTGTATGTATTATCAGGACCGTCATAAGGGAAGTGAACACCAGAGCTAGCATCTGGTGAAACTATGGTCTCTGCATACCACGTGACCGTCGACAGCCAAAAAGAAAGTGCGTTTAAATTTCTTAATATGTTTGGGTTCCATTCTTATAGTAAGTGTTGTTTTTTTTTCTGTTTTTTTTTCACTTCTTCTTCTTCACTATGCTAATTAAAGTCCAATTTTGGGACACTGAAAGATGTATGGATGACAAAATATCACACTAAAGTAAAGATATGCTGTAACCCTCTTCCCTCACCCAATCCGTCTACGTTTTTACTTAAGCCTGATTCTTTTTTTTTTTGGTTCAGGATAGAGCCAAGGGACGGTTGAATGAATATGCACTACCGTCTTCACCGAATTTATATTTATAAATGCTTATAGATTTATTTCCCTTTTCAAATTAGTTCCCACTGCCAGAATTTGCAAATCCGCACACATTTATTATGTATCTCTCTATATATCTTATTGTTTTCGTTGTCTGTTACAGAAAGACGGAGTCTTATAGATACATATGTTATTTAATTTAAAGTACTAATTAATGTGTATACTAACATTGTGTGTGTCTGGGGGCGTCCTGATGGAGTGGCAAAGCGATTGGCTTTCGAACTGAGCGGTCTCGAGTTTGATGCCCGGCGCATACTAGGATTTTGAACTTTTGGAACGTTAGTGCACATGTGAGACCCCCCCCCCCTCCTAATTCTAATAATTTAATGGGTACATTGTAACTGATATACCTTGGTGGAGATAAAGCCGGTTGGTCGTTATCCTGGTCACGTGACACCTAAGTTAATCGTCAGCCATAGAAAAAAAACGTATATTTACTTCATCTGCCCAATAGAAAGCAAAGTCTGAAAGGGGGGTAACTCTTACTAAATTTACTTTTTTTACTTACTAAAGGGAGCGCTGTGTCTGAGTGGTTATGGGCCCTGGGTCCGAATCTTGGTGAAGACTAGGATTTTGAATTTCGGAGAATCTCGAGTCCACCCAACTGTAATGGGTACCTGACTTTAGAAAGTAAAGGCGGTTGATCGTTGTACTGGCCACATGACACCCACATTGGCCAAAGAAACAGATGATCCTAACATCATATGCCCTACAGAAAGGTGGACATTGCTTTATTTCACGTACTAAAATTATATAGGCCTCAAAAACCTGTAAAGTTACAGCGCGATACCTTAAGGACAGCTTAGAGTTTAGCTGAAACCCCCATCAGCCAACCAGAAACGCCCACTACAACAAGGTAAAATAATAAGGTTTCTTAAAATACACTTACGCAGGCACGACGAGTGATGTCTTCAACACAAAATCTTCGACAAGTCACAGCTATCTGAGTAACAAGTAATCGATAAAACGTGACAAAAAAATTAATCTATTAAAATTTTTTTGTTTCAAATTTCATCTCGTTTTCAACATCATCGTCACAAAGTTACGTGATCTGTTTATGTGAGGCTATCACTTACTCTAGGAAATAGTGACAGTTATATGAAGTGTCTGAGAAATGTTACATTAAAACATAAAATTTCTATGCTTCTCTCTTTGCACTTATCTAAGATCACGGCTGATGTTTATAACTAGAGAGGCCTAGATCTAGGGGAGATGACTGTTACAGGTACATCTAACTTAAATAATCTTTTAAAGCGTATAACCATAGACCCATGTCTATGCGTATAACTAATATAAACAAAAACTTTAAAAATTTACATAAACACACCTATAGGCCAGTGGCGTAGCTAGCAATGTGAGGTTGGTGCGGGCCGCACGGACATCAAGAGGTGGGGGGGGGGGGGCATCAAACTGAGGACAAACGTTCTCAGTAAAACTACACATTGTACTTACATAAATAAAAACATACGCTTGTATTTGTTTTGGCTGTTTCAAATATCCTATATTCTTTCTTAAATTAAATTAAATATAAGCTGTAGACCAGCTTGAATCAAATTTTATCAGGTTTTGTTTTTTAAATCTCTAAAGGTAATTTTTACACTTTTTTTTTTAAGCCTTACATGATGTCACTTCATTGTTCAATGCTCCAATTATGCACAAGTTTATAATGGTGTTTTTTTTAAATTACTACTTAGTTATGGTCAAATCTCTTTTATGGATCAGAGGGGGGAGGAGGTATCTGGGAGAAAGTTTTCCAACCACTCAGCAAACACAACCCTGCTAGAGTCGGGATTTGAACTCAAGCCCCCTTGTAAGGTGGCCAAGCCGTAACCAAGCGGTTTTAGCCTCTCAGCCACACATCACTTGCTTGGAGGGAACTTGAAGTTTGTCTGGGCAACAGTAATGACAGCAAGAGGCTCAAGATTTAAATAAGCCAAGATTGAAAAATGTGGAGAGATTATCTGTAGAGAATCTTGGACATCATATGCGTTTTCCCTTAAAGCAGAATCTGGCACGCCATGGGCATCGCGAACAAGTTGAAGAAAAATTGTCAGTACAAAATCAAAGAAATATCCTGGAGTGAAATTACTGTTCAAGTGCGATCCATTCCTGAGTGATCTAATGCGTACTTGTACTAACAACAAAAAAAAAAAAAAGAATTTATTGTAAAATAAAAGCTCACGAAAAAACAACAGCAACGATAAATCATACAGAAAGTATAAAACGCAAATATTTCTCGATTATTTTCCATCTAAATCAAAACTTTATGGTGCATTGTCATGTAGAGCCTCAAGGACGTATTGGCCACATGAAAAAATTACCAGGCGAAAAAAAGATGAAGATTTTCTATCAACACACAGAAAAGAGCCACTGATGGAAATACCTTCCGTATTGTTTATGAAATAATAACTCCATAAGAACAACGTCATGAAAAATATGCATTTTAGTCGCCTTTATTACATTTTCCGATGCAAATCAATCTCGATGGTTCTCCCAATGACATAGACAAAAACGAATTCTGTCTGGGGGATTCAGGTAGGCTAATTGTCACAGTTTCTCCAGAAATCTCCGAACTTCCAAAACAAGAATATATTGGGCTTTAGAGATTATGTCAGTACCCGAATATTGCTTTCTTGATTCGCATATTTTTTGTTACTATTGTGGTAAATGTGGCTTCATGCAAGCGAAGTATTTACAAATCCAAGATGACGAATTTTCGACTCACTAATTTGGCAATTTCGTCTATTAAAGAAGACATAGTGAAAGAAAAAAAAGTGGTTTCGATAAAATTATCGATAGTTTGCCGGCAAAAAAAGCCCATGAAATTCACTATTATCTTTTTTTTTTTTTGTTGTTGTAAAATCGATTCTTTACGACATAACAATTCTTAAATAATGAATACACTTTATTTTAACATTAGAAACTTTTTGCAGTTTTAAAACTTCTTTTGGAGGGCATCATGAGGAACTGCCGCATCAAAAACCTAACTACGCCACTGCTATAGGCCTAATCAAATGTAAAGACCTTCTTTCAGGGAACATATCCAGGAAAAAGAAGAAGAGGCAGACATAGAAAACAATAGGAAAACATTAAAAAAAGATTGTAGCTTTCCATTACTACATGAAATTCTTTATTGAAGCCAAAAGACAGAAGTAGAGAAAGGCAGTAAAATGATCCAGTGTGGTGCCCCAACGGTTTAACAAACTAAGGCTTAGGTGAAATTGGATACCCAAATGTGGGTTATCTTTTTTTCCCCTTATAACCCAAATAAAACAACGAGCAAGGTTAGATCGCGAGACTCGTGACGAGTGCTTTAGGCGCTGACAGGCAGTGGATCGATTGGTATACACTTTCCATTCCATCGTAGGATTTGAACGAAATTAGAATAATAATAAATCCGAAGATTAATAAGGAGTGCAGTATTTCCCAAAGCTACGCAGTCCCAGCTGCCCGCTACATATTTTGCCATGTCCAGCTCAGATATAACCATTGTTTTAGTGTGACCTAGTATTAGGATAGTTCACAAGACCAGTGACCTGTACTGTACTGGCAAGTTAGTCCAGTGGTACTTTGTGGTCCCAATTATATAATCTAATATCTATAGCCTCTAGATATACAAAACTACTGAGACAGACAAGTAATACTTCTGAGATTTCAGTTGCAACAAAAAAAAAAGGAGTTTATTTACAAACAAAAGGAAAATAAAAATGGCAATAAAGGCTCACAAAAGAAAATGAGATAATGAAACAAAGCAAAGTATCAAGACAGTTTCCGGTCAATATAATTAATAAAGAACCACCATCATAGAGGCACAATAATGTCTTATGCCGAAAAACCAAAAAGATGGTTTACAATATTATCATACATGCATAAACAATGAAATGACGTCATTCATGAGACATTTTATTTCAAAAACCAAAAAGATGGTTTACAATATTATCATACATAAACAATGAAATGACGTCATTCATGAGACATTTTATTTCAAAAACCAAAAAGATGGTTTACAATATTATCATACATGCATTAACAATGAAATTACCTCATTCATGAGACACACTACTGTCTCGTATCTAAACTAAAGATATCTTTTAAAAAAACATACAGGAGAGGATAAGAGACTAAGTAGACCTATACCATTTACATAAACCAACTTAGTATTAACGAATAAATAAAGTCTACTTAGCTCATTATCGAAATACTCTTCCCACAGTAGTGGCACACTCCTCTTGAGTAACACAGCAATAGTACAACAACACAAGTATTAGTTAAACATTATAGAGATTTAGTTTAAACTACACTGGTCAGTTGAAAGACTCAAGAGAGAGAGTGGCCATTGTAAACAGTTAACAGGAACTTAATCAAGTAATAAAGGGGACTAACTCTAATAAAAAAAAAATAAAGGCAGCCACCCTTATTGTCCCTCTTGTCACATTTAGCAAGATAATAAAGGAGCTTTGGAAACACAAACTTTAGGGAGGCTTAGGGCCTTGGTTTCTATTTTTTTTATTGCTTTTATAAAGCGCAATTTTCATGCTTATGGCATGCTCAGAGCGCTATGCTCAAATTTCAGTGGGGGAGGGTTTCTTACAAAAGGTTTTCCTTCTGTTACGTAGACCACCTTTCAGCTCACCAAAAAAAAGACTGCCTTTGACTTACGTTCGTCTCCCATACGGGATACGTTCCCTGCCCAGCGTAGCTGTCGGACCATAAGAAGTCCGTCTATACTGTCCATACCGGGATTCGCAAGGACATCGATGTGTGTAGTGAGGTCTTGCCACCGTATGTCAATGATGGAGCGCGAGCATCTTTGGTGAAAGTGCTCAAGTAGTCTTAGTTGCTTTCTGCATAGTGTCCATGTCTCAGATTCATATAGAAGGGTTGAGAGAACCACCGCCTATAACATCTATTACCAATTATTGATGAACTGTTCTCTAATGCAATGTTGTATTAAACATCTAATAAACATTCAAAAAAAGAGACAGCTAAAGCAAACAATTCCAAATGTTGATGAGAAGTATGCTTGACGAAAGAATTTATATCGAAAAGACAAACACACACACACATTTTTTGATTATCCTAGACGAACCAGATCAATAAAAGAACACATTAAAAGGTATATTAGACAAAAATCTTTCATAATATACAAATACTTTTGCACCTAAATGAAAACAGCAAAGATTGTTGTATTACAGGCAATACATACGACAGTTTGGTATTCACAGAATACAAGGCAACTCTAGGGTCGTGTACATAATTGCGACCCGTCAAAAAAGTATATTTTAGTTTCGTAAAATAATAACTTAGGTAACAATCTTTTTATGATTAACGGGGATACCTCAATCGTGCGTCAAGACTTTTTATTTTAGTTATAAGACTTAGTGAAAAACTTTTGAACAATTTAAAAGTAAGTTTCTATTGAGTCAGTGGTTTCGTTAGGTTGTTGTTTTGCCGGAAGTGGTAATGAGGATAAGCACTCCACTATTTATAAAATGCATCAAATGACATGCGTCTCAAATAGCCTCTGACAACCAGCCCAACTCCTGGTCTTCACATGTAGATCAGATATGGAGTACCGCGGAACTGTTATACAACAGAAAAAGGTGCTAATATAACTGCCACATAAACAGAGAGTGCCAGACAGTAGGGGCTTTTAAATCATGGCTAGCAACCCACCTAGAAGAAAGAAAACTCCGAATCCAAACTTCCTCTGCCTTGCGGCTAAAGCCAAATACGGGATAGGCTTTGAGGGTCAACCCTAACCAAAAAAAATCAATAGCCCGTTTCCCTTAGGCGGCTTGCAGCACACTCAACAACATTTTCGTGGACACTGTGACGTTGCTGCCTCCAAACTCTTTTGGCTATTCCCGTTCCCTCGGACCCGACAGCTTTGTGGGAAGGGAAAAACAGTTGTTTGGGAAACCAAAAAAAAAAAACAATTTGATAAAATCAAATGTCCAAGCTCTCATCTGTACGAGATAGGCCATAGTTGTCTTGCAATTGTTAGGCTACGCTATTTTGCAATAAGAAATTTGGCGCGAAAAGTTGAGTTTAAACATTACATGTGAAAATTTACAAGAGTGAGTTAAATGTTGTTCAAATGATTTAATAACCGAAGGATCAAAGTAGTTCTTGTGTCTATTTGTTTTTGAGATTAATGTCTTATATCTTCGTCGTGGTGGTAAAGTATTAAAATCACAATACGGAGAGAGTATTTTGACAAAATCAATCTAGATTTGTCTGGTAAAAAGTTTGTACACGTTATTTCTCCCACACCCAATTTTGGATCAAGCTGAAATTTTGCACAATTATTTCTTTTACCTGACAACACAAGAATCAATAATAAAAAATAATTCACAAATTAGTAAATTAATTAGTAATTAATTCTTTTGTTTGGTATTGAACATGGAAAAGAAATTGTACTTGATTGGTGTAGAAGCATAAGTTGTTATTAGTCTCCTATAAACTAAGTACAAGGAAATAGGTGGCCGCTTTAAAGTTTGAAACTAACAATAAGACCTTCTATTTTCATGAGCACAGTGGTTAGTGTGTTGGCTTGAAGAAGCTTAAATAGCTGTTCCAACGTTTTTTTTTTAATAAGCACATTTCAAAAGAGATAACGGTCCAATCTTTCTCTCCCCCCACCTCTTTCCCAACTGGTCCAGACAAATGATATGATCAATGCGTATTGAGAAAGCTAAAAGCATGAAATTGTGCTTAACAAGAACAATTGGCACAAACATTTCTAATCGCAGTTTTATTATTGTAAGTTTAGATATATTACAAATTTAATGACATGACCGATCAAAATTGATTGACGCAACTTCGCTTAACATAAGCTTTTTAAAAAATATTTTTTATGTTTTTTTTATTAATATGCGTACAGTTTGTTTATATATATATATATATATATATATATATATATATATATATATATATATATATATATATATATAATGTGTGTGTGTGTGTTAGAGGTAGGCAAGTCTTGTTCACCGAGAAGATGTTGGACTTCGTTGACTTACTGTCTATGTGTTGACTTCGTTGATTTACTGTCTATGTGTTGACTTCGTTGATTTGCTGTCTATGTGTTGACTTCGTTGATTTACTGTCTATGTGTTGACTTCGTTGATTTGCTGTCTACGTGTTGACTTCGTTGATCTACTGTCTATGGGTTGACTTCGTTGATATACTGTCTATGTGTTAACTTCGTTAATTTACTGTCTATTTATTGGCTTCGTTGATTTACAGTGTATGTGTTGAACTTCGTTGATTTACTGTCTATGTGTTGACTTCGTTGATTTACTGTCTATGCGTTGAACTTCGTTGATTTACTGTCTATGTGTTGACATCGCTCTTGAATGTCTTATTACATTGTTGGACTTGCCTGTGTTCAAATGTTACTTGGAAGTTTAGTTATTACCTCCTTTTGCCTATTTAAGAAACTGCTCAGAGTTGCCAACACAATCTAACACAGGCCTATGAATGAGGCTGAAAGACAAAAAAGCACGTGTATAAAAAGAAAGAAGGACATTTTTGTCGAACAACGGAACTGGAAGGTTCAATACAGTAAATTAATAACAAAAGCATTGTACAAACGGATGGAATTGTGTGTTACGGAACAAAGCTTTTATATAACGATTTAAAGCCCGGATATATGTTATAGGAAAGGTTAATTAATACAGAAATATTGCTGCCATATGTGCAGGTTATGAATTCAGGCGGAGGATGGCCTGATTCTGATCAGAAAATGTCGAGTGTTTATTTAAATCTATCTATTCAGAGATGTAAGGAATGTAAACTTGTTTGAAGTCCCAGTCTATCTGACCTGCTCTCTGGTTAAACTGCAATAGATTTGAAGCTGTCGACACCAGGAGAAGGCATTTCTGCGATTCAAAAAGTGGAGGAATCGCAATGGGGACCTTTGCGCTTTTCCAAGCTCCCTAGCTGGCATTAGGGGAGGGGGGGTGAATAGGAAAGTTATATCAAATTTAGAACCAGCTGTTACTTATATCTTCTATATCAAGAGTTGTTACGTGTCTTGCTAAATGCTTTGTTTTTCATATTTTTTTCTAAAATACTATACTGTGCACTAATTATAGCCAAGCATCATTGTTGATAATAATCAACCGCATCCTGGCATTCCTACGGATGTCGTAATAGCCACATTGTCGTACAGAGCACAAGTACCACAAACATGCTCTGTCACTCGCGAAGCTTGTCCCTGTGGTAGAGTTGGAGGTATCGCCGAACAAGGCGTTTTGAAATCAATATGTTTACTTTTTTTTTTCCTTGCCTCGGAAATGTTGTGTAAATGTATGGTAAAAAAAAACATTATCTTTTGGATTATATACATTAAAAGTTTGAGGTTATCAATAATCATCATCACATGAGTGGTTGGATTTTTTAAGGTAAGTCTGTGATATAGTCTTGTGTTTTAGTTCATCACTAGAGAAGTTGCAAAGGTGAAAGTTCATTTATATTTTTGTATTTTATGCTAAATCTAAGCTCTTTAATCAGATTCCTATGTCATATTCTTTTTGCTATATCATTTATTTTTCTATGTCCTTCTCTGGTTTATATGTCCTATTCTGTTTTCTATGTCCTTCTCTGTTCTCTATGTCCTAATCTGTTTTCTATGTCCTTCTCTGTTCTCTATGTCCTTCTCAGTTTTCTATGTCCTTCTCTGTTTTCTATGTCCTACTCTGTTTTATATGTCCTTGTCTGTTTTCTATGTCCTTCTCTGTTCTCTATATCCTACTCTGTTTTCTATGTCCTTCTCAGTTTTCTATGTCCTTCTCAGTTTTCTATATCCTATTCTGTTTTTTAACTAGTTTTTTTAACAATATTTAAAAATGATCGATATACAGACTGACAGACTGACTGACTGACTGACTGATAGATAGATAGATAGATAGATAGATAGATAGATAGATAGATAGATAGATAGATCGATAGATCGATAGATAGATAGATAGATAGATAGATAGATAGATAGATAGATAGATAGATCGATAGACATTCGCTTAGCATAAAATTACCTCTTTACATTTTTTTAGCAAACTCTATATTTAAAAAATAATATTGCCTTTCTCTTTTTCATTTGCAAAAGTCGGTATTTCAGCAAGAAATTTATTACAGTCATTTCGCTTAACATGTAAATCTGTTAATGTCACGTCATACGCGCGCAAATTTTGATGACGCCATTGGATCTTGTTTTCGCCGCGATGTACAAGAAAAGGTTGGCATCACTGTTTGTCTGTCCAATATATAGAATATGGAACTGTTTTCTTACAACGCATGCCTTCATACAGAGACTCTCACATATCAATGACGCGCTGTCTTGCGGCTCATAAGGCTTGCTTAAATGCCAATGGAAACTTTCACCTGTCGCCAACGCAATATTTATCTCCCTTTATCTTATCAGTGTCAACTTTTCTAATGGAACTTATTATAAAGCAATCGCTTCAATTCAGAAGATTAATGATGATTGCATATTTTCTCATGACAACGCAGACCTAGATTCGACCTGCATATTTTGCCACACCTAATACAGACAAAGCCTTTGTTCGCTGGTTCTGTTTTCTTTATCTTCATTCTTGGGACCTCCAGTGCATGCCATGGTAAGGTACAATCAAGACCGTTGTAGCGTTTTCATACTTTATAACGCCAGCATGTTGCAATGATTCGGCACTTTTAATTGCAAATATTTTGGTTTAATTAGTTTCCTTTATTGTAATTAGAACGAATTGTTTCTGTTTTTTTTACTTATTTCGTTACTAGCGTACATAAAACTAAATAATACATTTAGTCAACAGGCTCCAAGATCCAAGAATCTGGACAGCTGATCTCAAAAATGGCTGTAACGATTTTTCTAGAAATTTAGCAGTGGATGTACATCGCTGAGAAAAGAATTACGAGCTAATTGGCCACATTGGGAAAACTCTAGTTTGACCGTTATAATTTTTCAAAGTCAAATAAAAATAAGTGTAAATTTGGCTTGAATAGACTTAGAAAAAACAAGGTTACAAATACAGTTTGTGTGGAAACACAAACTCAGAAATCGGCACCCGAAGTGGTCCATTTAAAGTCTTCAACAGGATTCGAACACGGAACTCCCGGTTCCAAGTGCTTTATCCCTCAGCCACAGCATCTCCATATATTCATTTAGCTTACACTTATATTTTTTTAAAATAATATATATTAACCTTAGCTCTACATTCAAAATTAATAACATGTTATATGTAATAAAGAGAAACTAAAAAAGATTCTTCTTCTTCTTACAAAATTAGATAAATTGGCAACGCGAAAAAAATATTCTTAACCTACTTTAAGCTACAATTGTGTACAAATGACTTAACAAGACTTTCCCCTAGCAAATAAAAATTACTATCTCCATACAAACTAGACATATATCTAGCTAGATCTAGACCTAGTTTTAGATCTAAATCTGGATTCAAGATCTAAGTCTAGATCTAGAATTAGATTTAAGTCTATATCTAGATCTAAGTCTAAATCTAGATCTAGATATAGAATCTTGATTTAGAATCTATTATATCTAGATTAGAACTCGTATGAATTTACACGTTACACGAATCTTTAAATTACTAAACCTAGGCCAATGTTATGATCATGAATAGTAGGCCTGTTGTTACCGGGTAATGGTGTACTACGCTGTTCGTATCCGATTTATTTCGTAATGTGATACTATTGTTTACATAATAAATAAATCTGCATCCCTTAGATGGCAGAAGATAAGTTATTGCCTTAATAATTAAAATTTTGTTCAAGGGGGTCGAGACCCATAGGCTGAGAACCCTGGTCTAATATGTTGAGCGACTCAAATAAAGAGACTGTCTCTCCAGCGTCAGCATGTCTTTGTAACATTTCTAAAAGCGTTTTAAACGCTTCCATCAAATGTGCATTGCTTCATAATGGGCATAAGCTGGAAATACTACCTTACAAATAACCATGTTCTGCTGAAGGACGATGAGACATTAGACAGCTGCACTGGGTTTGACACCTTTCACGTACGGAGAATCACCGCATACCAAATGCGATCTTTTTGACGAGGTTTAAAGAAGATGTCATAACAGAGGTACCCCCAGGAAGCACTGTAAAGATCAACTAATGTCCCATTTTGACTTCACTATACTAGAAAGCAGTTGGCAGTAGATGGCACCTGAAATAGCTTTCACAAAAGGTCAAGGACACGCAATTGAGAACAAAAGAAAAGCTCTTGGGGAAGCAGGGGCAGACGATCAAAATAAAATGTCATTAGACACCTCCAAACAAGGGCTTTGTCTGCATCAAGTGTGACAAATAATGTAGGCCGCAACTTGATTTGCGTGGTTAACTGTAATGCTGCACTCAATCTTAATCTTCGAAATCAAAGAGAAGACTTTCTTACCAATATGATAAACATGTTAAATGACTCTAAAAAACAATTTAAAATGTTCTTTTTCTATCCATACTTGATGCAATAAATACATTTAATGACAGATTTCAAATGTTAAGCTTAACCAACAGACTTTTTCGAAATCTTATACAAAATAGTAGAGTTAAATATATGTGCAACGATGACTTGCAGGAAGAAAAATGTCGTAAGTTATGGCCTACAGACTGAACCTAGTGAAAAGCAATCAGATTAATAAATATATTGGGAAATGGGGAGGAGGGGGCAGTACATATAAGCAGTACATATATATATATATATATATATATATATATATATATATATAGAGAGAGAGAGAGAGAGAGATAATAATAAGGCCAGTCTTCGAGTCCGAAGATTAGTGAGGAATGCAGTATTTCCCGTGGCTGCGCAGTCCCAGCTATGACCTACATATTTTGCCACATTCAGGGCAAGCATAACCATTGTCCACAGGCGGTCGATTTAGATTTTCTTTTTGCCGTCTACGTTTGTTCTCGGCGGCAGATTTTCTTTTGGACTCAAATGTTTATCCCGCGGCCTTCGTAAGTGACCTCCAGCTGCAATATACAATGTATTTGAATCCTGAAATGGGTCCCATGAAGTACTAATATAATGTATCCTCACCTTGTTTAAATATAATAATTGTACTGCGAATATTTCTAACAGGACGAGTGTCAATTGCTTGCCATTTTCAAAATTTAACAGTTCAAAGTTACACACGTTTAACAATGTAATAAGGTGAGAACGTAAAGCGCGAGAACAGAAGAAGTGTTTTATATCCTTTGTTTTATTTAAAAGTATTTAATACTGAGGTGGATACAAACCTTGGCCCTGTTGAGATCGTTGGGGGCAGTTGATGTAAAGGTCACCTGTTTCTATTGACCATCACAACAACAAACCGCCTTTACTTTTCTCCAACTGATGTTAGAGTTTTGTAGACTAAGAGGTGCGCTAAAGTTCCCGAAATGAGAAATCCCATCCTTCAAACCCCTGAACCCCTCGGTTCGGAAGCCAAGCGCTTTACCACTCAGCCACCGCGCCCCTTCTTAATAAGTTTAAGATAGTATATTTTTAACTTTTAATAGTTTTGATCACTGGGAAGCGTGCAATCAATTCGCTCAGTCAATATGTAACACCAGTTACCGCCTTTCTATTTGTTTTCATTTCTCAGTTCAACCTTTAACCCCCCCCCCTTTTTCCACTCTTACTAATACGCTGGTACTTTACCTGGCTGGAAATGGCATTTTCTCATTATTGTGCATTTCCTGGACATCTCCCTGAAGAAGCGCAGAAATTAACTTTTTTTTCTTTCTTTTCGAGCTCTACTAATTAAAAACTGATGTCAACGATCGAATAGTTATGGTTTGAATTGGCTGACGTTAATGTGACGTCGGCGTTTTATGGTAGAAGCAGGATAGGATAATATAATGGTTTTCTTTAGTACCTTACCAGCAGAGTGGTTGGTACGTTGGCCAGAGAAGGCGTGAGCCACAATTTCGAATTCATGTCGTTCCTCCTTTTTTTTAAAATATGCTTTAAAAAAACAAGTTCGGCCAAATCCTTCCCCACCCCCACCCCCCATCCCTATTTTCCCAACGGTCCAAAGATACGTGATAGGATCTTAGCATGAATTGGCGCTAAACAATAGCAATTGGTGAAACAAGCAAAATATAAAAAAAAACTTTATTCAAACAAAACAAAACAAAACAAAGCTTATCTAAAAGGGAAGAAATTCATCCTTAAAACTATAGCTACCAATATTGTACAAGTTATTTCACTTATTCAAAATAAAAAAAAAATTATTTACGAATAATTAAATTACTAACAGAGATTTTTTTTTATTGATTTAAATTTTATTAGGTACAATAAATAATTGCTTAAAGTATCTACTTGACCGGAGAATGCGTGAGGGAGAAATAGCGCTAACAATTATTTAAGGGGACTAAACCCAACAAGTTTAGTCATATATGTGAAAACTGAAGTATCGGTTTCCCTTGTTGCTATTTAAGAAAATAATGAAATACCAATACTGGATTGTCTCATTGGTTACTCTTTTTTCTTGATTCATTTCTTGTCTATGTCAATGAATAATTGTGCAAAGTTTCAGTTTAATCCGAGACTGGGTAGAGTATATACACTTTTTACTGGACAGACCGACAGAAAGACAGGGTGAGTTGATATAAGCTTTGCGAATATTATTAATCACAGATTTATTATTGTTGGTCTAGATGTATTACAAATTATAAATTTAAATACATGAGTGACCCAAACTAATTGATACAATTACACTGTATACAGGCTTTGTTTTTATATTTTAAAAATTATATTGATGTTGTTTTTTTTTGTTTTGTTTTGATGTATTATTGCTTCAGTTGAAAGGTCTCTGTCCTACAGCAGTACATCATATGAAAAAACATTAGAAGATCCAATGCATTTCTGGGGCTAATTATAATAGGCGATGTGTTCTCGAAGCAAAGATATTTTCAGAAGTTCTAGTCAAGTAACTTTATATTTTTTAACAGTACATGTATTATGTTTTCTTGTGTGTATTACACTGAAGTAGCTTTTTGGGGTAGTGAAACTATGACTATATGATGTTTAAATTGTAACTTTCTACATACTTGCTATGTGGTACTGTGACTGTTGTTCTTGGTGTTGTTATATTGCGATCACAACTCTAGATGTAGGTTTACTAATAATAACACTTTCATAGTTGAAAGTACTTGAAAGTTTACTACTTTTGAAAATTTACATCTCAAACATCTGATCTACTATTAGCCCGTTGCATACCTTTTTTACACTAACTTTTATACCATAAGAAAAATTGCGTTGTAGACGCCAAGGGGACTCACGCAGAGGATATGGCACACAAAAAAACAACAGCTTCGTCTCCCCTTGACATACGTTGGTTTTTTGTATTTTTTAAGATCTAGATATGGAAGTAAAATAAAATAAACATCTACTGCCCTTTTGAGTGGTCTGTCAAGAGATTACTTCAGTTGTATTAAAGATAAGCGTTTTTTGTTATGTAGATGTGTGATAGATACCTTCATAATGGTAACAGACAATACATAAAAAAATAGTTTTGAAAAAAAGCTTACATACACGATAGAACCGAACAATTACTGTCTTGCCTCTCCACACTACAAGATTTATCTCTCTTGTTCTATATAAAACAAAATTCATTTATTTCCCCTAATTACCTAATTGGTTACTTTTTGAATAATTCATGTTTTGTCATCGATGACAACATGATCCGAGAATGGGAATTCGGAGAGATAGCGTTCATAACATTTGCACCAGTTGATATAAGCTTTGTGGGGGCGCGCGGTGGCTGAGTGTTAAAACCTGGGTCAGTGGTTTGAGTTTCGGTGAAGACTAGAATTTAGAATTTCGGGATTTTTAGGACGCCCCTGAGTTCCGCTCATCTTTAATGGGACCTGACTTTAGTTGGTGAAAGTAAAGGCGGTTGGTCGTTATGCTGGCCACATGACACCCTGTTCGTTAACCGTTGGCCAAGGAAACGGATGACCTAAACATCATTGGCCCAATAGATCGCAAGGTCTGAAAGAGGAACTTTACTTTTTCTATAAACTTTGTAAAAACACACTGACGTGATTGCGTTACTATTCCAGTCCATGGAATTAGAATGCCTTATTATACAGTTATGAGCCGACCCGCGGCATAGCATACGACCCCCCCCCCCTCTTTTAATTTCTTAGCCTCGCTCTCTATCAAAGCGAAAGTTACGTGGAGTAACTCTATTCCAACTTGCAGACATAAAAGAGTTATCGTTCCATGACTTTTTTCATTGTGGTGCCCCACATGGTTGGGCCACAAAGAGAATTATATATAGAGAGAGAGATTATGTAGTCAGTAGTGTTCTCCTTCTACAGCTAGATAATGACACTGACACTTACGACGCTGTTGTGAAGATCAATATTTTAAATCAATTTCCTTGTTCAGATAATTAATTGCTCGGCATTCAACAACAATCAAATCGATAATTACTTCCCCTTTAGCATACGCGATTAAATTCTAGTGTCAAGACTCACCTAATTTTATTTCATTTTTCAAACTCGTCTAGGTGGGAACTTTGTCTTAAGTTATAATTTTTTAAACTCCAATACCAAATCAGGAATGGCAGTTTCAAACAGTTTTTCCCTCCTCCTTGTTCTCATTATTATGTCGGAGCGTTCAGATGACTAGACCAATAGATGAGATGAACTGCGCAGTGGTTTCCATAAAGTTTTCTTTCTATTGGGGTGTTTTGGGGCCAGTGCCTTGTTCGGGCCTCTCGGTAAAGAATGCAGTTTTGAAGGACGTGGTCAGCTTTCGTAATTGTTTTTATTTTTTAAAGTATTTACAAAAATTTAAAATTTAAAAAAAAAAAGATATGGGACCGACCTGAAATCGAACTCGTGGCTCACATCTCCTGCATCCGACGTGCTAACCACTCTGCCAGTGAAGTATTTATCGCTACGGAAGATTTTATAATTATATATTGTATGTTTCAATTTAGAGCGGCGACCTATAAAGGGGACTAATTTAAAATAAAAAATTGAATTGCATGACTGATCCAAACTAACTGATACTGATACGCTTAATATAAGCTTTGTTTTTTTGTTTTTTTTTTGAGAGTTTGTTTTGATATTTTCTTTACACCTTTCCATTGGGCAGATTTCACTGATTCCAATTTTGAGCTTCCTTTACATGTTTTAGTCCTGAAGCAATAAATCAGACGTCGGTCATGTCAGGATAGCTTATAATTGTTTCGTTTTGTTATAAAGTTTTTAAAAAGAAGTATTTCTTGCAATGGTGACACGAATTGTATTAGCTTGAGTGTGAACTGTCACGATGTTTTGATTGATGTTGGTCAGGCAGTGCGTTTTTGATGTTTTAATTATTGATGCTTATCCTTTAATCATTATCAGAACACTCAAACAGTATCGTGATACGGAGATACTACTTTACAGTGTAAACTCATAAAGGAAATACATATTTTTCAAACAAATAAAAAAAAAATTATTCTCGAACTTAAAATCATTATGGTGATATACACATTACATAAATGTACAATACAAATTAATTTAAATACATTTACTACATTTTTGAGGTACCCCCTCCGAAACTCATAATACATCTCCATAAATACTCTCCAATTTTGTCTTTGACCTTTTCTTGAATATTCCATTCCATTATGGAAATTACGTCATCGATTTAAATAAACTTGTAGCTACTTGTTAACAACATACAGCCGTGACCGTGCGATGCAAATATTTAATCTAATAAAAAGTTAAATTAGAGAAAGAATAAACAAATGCTTTCCATTACTTGACAAATAGTTGTTTGTAACAGTATAAGTACAGTATTAGGGTACAAATCATTACGCTATAAAAGAAATTTTTTAATTTAATAATGAATTTGTTTTTTACTGTTTTTTCAGGAAATGTACAATTGGTCTAGCGAACAGACGACGGCTCTCCTAGAGCAGGCCCCACAAAACTCATCAATAAAATATTCATTGCAACATCCATATAGTGTATTAATTAGAAATTTGAGTTTAGGAGTACTTGGTCTCCTTGGCAACTCCCTTGCAGTCACACTCATCGCTGTCAATAAGAAAGTGAAATTTCCGCTCAAAATGAATTTGGTCAGTCTTTCCATCAATGACCTGGCTTTTTCCGTCACCGCCATTTTATACGGGTTGCCTGATTGGATAATGAGCAGCAACGATCCTCAGTGCTGGCCAGTCGTATACATCGTTTTATCTACGATCCTTCTCTCTCATTGCATGACCTGCCTGCTGGCGATGCAGAACTTTGTAGCTGTGTTTTTACCGCTTAAAAGTAGACTTATCATCACTAACTCTACCGCGTTGGCAGCGGTTCTTGTGACATGGATTGCTGTGTACTTTCTTGTCCTCGGCTTCCTGGGACTCGAGGTCTCCTCAAATATGCAGTGCTTAGCCCTTGCGCTTCTGTCTAGAGCCGGCCTTGGTGCCTTATGCGGCGTCGCCCTTGCATGCGTTATAATCACCGTCATCGCCAACATGTTGATATTTATAAAACTTCGAAGTCGGAGAAAAATCTCTGACATCCTCAACGTCAACTTGAAAAAGGCGTCAATTGCTTCCGTAAACAGGACACAGGAAACTGAGATTGTTAGCCGAGCTGGCGACGAAAATGTGGCTCAGTCATCGCCCGGGCCAAGCGGTCTAAACAGCGTCAAAAAATTTAACGATCTACAATTTAACCGTTCCGCTGCTGATCAGCCGTTCAAAGCTACATGCGACAAAAGCATTCACATCGCAACGATCGTTAATTTCAATGAAGAAGAAAATGTAGATCATGACAATTTTATGACAGAAAATTCGAACGGAGCGAGTCGTAATACAGACATTTGTCAATCGTTTAATTATAACGCAAGATCTCATGATGAACAACAGACTAGAAATATGTTTGGCGTTAATCCTCATAAGACGCTGCCAAGTCAAAAAAGCCCTCAGTTGATGGACAGCATGTCTTCATCTATGAAGCTGGATCTTCAAATTTTACCCCCAAAGCTTCAATTTACAGTTCCCTCACACACAGTTCCTGCAGTGACTAGACATCACCGCAATAGCAGGATGAAGAGTACCAGTAACATTCTACTGATCATGACTTGCTTGTCCTGCTTCCTCGCATTCCCTTTAATAGTGGACGGCTTCTACTTAACCATTTGGAAGCGTGACCTGCAACAGTTCGCTTCCAGCTTTTTCGGTATTCTCGTGTCTAGTTTAAATATTACTCACGCCGTGGCAAACCCTGTTCTCTATGTCTGGCGATTTGTAGCGTGGAAGAATTTCTTGTTACGTCTGAGGCACGGCCGACGAAGGGCCTGAACTTATCAACATAGGACTATGACTAAACTTCCATACGTGCCACACAACGAGTTTGTTAAGGGATGTTCGAAGTCTCTGTTTAAAATATTTGTAGCCCTAGGTTAATGGTCAAGGTAAAAGCTTAATCTGGCAGACACTTGGATATTTGCTCAACATTTGACATCATTCTCGTAATGATCTGTGCGCTTTCTTTTATAAATACCTGAGATGAACTCCAATTGGTGGCAAGGCTGGAAGGATCAGTCCTCCCGTAGAGCCTTGGCGAGAAACTCTGCTGTTGGGCGCTGTGCCTTTTTTTTAAATATAAGACTTGTAGAAAGAAGGACTTTGGCATCTCGAGCCCCAACTCAAACTGAGTCTGATGATGCTAATTATGTTGTATTTGTAAGGCTCTGTGGATAGCTAGAAAGGAGAATCCTAGCAATGAAATTGAGATGCTATAGAAGTATAACAGGAGTCAGCTACAAGGACCGCATTACAAAAAAGAAGAGATTCGAAACAGGATTACACAGGCCATTGGGCTTAACGCTGACTTGCTTACCACTTTAAAAGATAAAAAAGCAAACTAAAACTTTCTGGCCATATCATAAAGTCCCCAGGGCTCACAAATACCTATTTTCAGGTTCATTCAAGGATCGGTAGCAAGAAAAAAAAGAAAAGGCAAACAGAGAAAGCAATGAGAAGACAACATTAAAGAAAGAATTCAGAGGTAAAAGGCAGATAAGAATAGAGAAAGACGGTTGAGAGATCACGTGTGGTGTCGCAACATCCAACAGACTACTGCACAGGTAAAGGTGTGGTGAAGGTGTAGGTGAAGGTGATATCTTGGGTGGAGTGGAAGGCATTAAGTTATTGTTGAGCTTTCTAACTAATGTCTCTAATAGAAACGACTCCCAAGTGTCAATATATAAAGAAATACTGTAGATAGATAGATAGTATAGACAGGCAAATTGATAGATAGATAGATAGATAGATAGATAGATAGATAGATAGATAGATAGATAGATAGATAGATAGATAGATGGTTGGATGGATGGATGGATGGATGTAAGGATTGATAGATAGATAGATAGATAGATAGATAGATAGATAGATGGTTGGATTGATAGATAGATAGATAGATAGATAGTTGGATTGATAGATAGATAGATAGATAGATAGATAGATAGATAGATAGATAGATAGATAGATGGTTGGATGGATGGATGGATGGATGGATGTATGGATTGATAGATAGATAGATAGATAGATAGATAGATAGATAGATAGATGGTTGGATGGATGGATGGATGTATGGATTGATAGATAGATAGATAGATAGATAGATAGATAGATAGATAGATAGATAGATAGATAGATAGATAGATAGATAGATAGATGGTTGGATGGATGGATGGATGGATGGATTGATAGATAGATAGATAGATAGATAGATAGATAGATAGATAGATAGATAGATAGATAGATAGATAGATAGATAGATAGATGGTTGGATGGATGGATGGATGGATGTATGGATTGATAGATAGATAGATAGATAGATAGATAGATAGATAGATAGATAGATAGATAGATAGATAGATAGATAGATAAATGGTTGGATGGATGGATGGATGGATGGATTGATAGATAGATAGATAGATAGATTGATAGATAGATGGATGGATGGTTGGATGGATGGATAAATGGATGGATGGATTGATAGATAGATAGATTTATGCAAATCAATTGTGACCCTGATAAATTAATCTTTTCTTACAGAAATAAGGATTTTTAAGTTTTATTTCTAGGTGAACCTGTGTTATTGAATCGTTGAATTAGTCGAATGTCTGTCATTGGGCTTATGGAGTTACTTTTTAAACAACAATAAAAAACTAAAAATTGGAAAAGTTGCTATTGCAATTTTGATTTACAAGTGTAATACTGATCATGTGTGGTGCCCCACATTGTGTGTCGGTGTGCCTACTACTGGGCCAAAATGTTTCTGGGATGTTTTGTACCATGTCGGATAAGATGCCTACTGTTTTCTCAGGGCATAATTAATTGGTCTTTAATGGGTTAGTTCTTGATTAATAAGAGTAAGGCTTATTTCCTGTACATTTTTACTTCAAGAGCTTCACAACAAACTAAAAATATGTTTTTTATATCTATTTGCATTTATTAACTCAGGGATACTGAGTTGGTACTGTCGAGTCCGAAGCCAACTCGTTGTAAAAGAGATGTATCCATGTGGATCTCTCATTTAGCCTACCTAGTTAACAAATAAAAACTAAAACAATGTCCTTCTGTTAACTGCTGAATAGCCACTACCTCCATAGACCACTATACGTTGGACCAAAAGCAGGCATTAACTGTTATGTTTACTCTTTCATATATGAAGTTAAAAATATATAATCCAAATGTTCATTATTGCTTTTGTCAAGTTCATTTGTGAATAAAATGTTTACAGAGAAAATTTGAAGATTTATACTTTTAATTGTACTTAGGACGAGAAGGTGTTGATGTTGTAACAGATCTTTGGGTACGCTTCGTTTTAAAACAAAACAAAAACAATATGGCTTGATAAATGTTTAACACTTTTGATTATCATTATACGTGGATATAATGATGAAATAGCGTGTGTTTTACATAACGATAAGTTTCAAGATGTTTATTCCGTTCCTGGTGTGTCTTTTCACTTTTTATTTTATTCATTTTTCTTATTTAAACAAATACAGTCGTGACATAATGTATTCCGATAGTTTTTTTTCAGTGATATCTCAGTATTGAATTCCTTTCAACGCCGGGTATTAATTGCTATTAGTGATAGCGATGTGATATTTGAAAAAAATGTACGGATACGAGTAGGGCGTAATAATCTTCTGTTTGCACAGAAGGTCTGTAATTTAGAAGATAAGAAGACAATAATGGAATTGTAAGTGTTTTTAGAACTATACTATCAAGTTAGCTAATTAGCCTGATTCCGACTTAGTAATTAGCGACATAATTAGGTTTATATGTGTGTGTATTCTCCACTATTTGTCTCTCTTCTTTATCTCTCTCTCTCTCTCTCTTTAGACTTTCTCTTTCTCTCTATAAACTTTATCTCTCTCTCTCTCTCTCCGATTGCTGTATAAATCCTGTTTCTAATCTTTTCATTCGTGATGCGGTCTGTGTATGTGACATCTAGGATTTAACTATATCTTCGAATCGAATACACATGAATATTAACACTGTAATAATACTAACATTAATAATAATAATAATAACATTAATAAATCTCCGTATCCTGTGGTATCAAGTCGTTAGTCGAACAATACAACTGTATCGCTAACACTTTCGACACGAGCACGTCTTTTCTTTGTGTATTTGTTGATAATTTATAATCCACTAGTCAACCCACGGCGTAGCATACACCGCTATATTGCAGGACTGGCCTTAGGCCACTGCAACCTTTGCGAACGCTTTTTATTGGACCCACGCTAATTCTTGTTGTAAATTGTTAAATCATTTTATAAATTTTAAAAAAATTCCCGCGGCCTCCTCGTTTACCATATGCTCCTCAAAATCTCCTGAAATTGCAAAATATACAAAAAGTCCTGGAAATCTCCGGAAATTATTAAAATCTTTTGAAAACTCATACAAATTTCCTGAAATAAAATGGCAAAAATTGTCATTTTGGGGTGTCATTCAATATGGAAAACGCCAATCCTACGCGCTTTAAAATCGGCATTATACAATACCCGTTATTGTGGAATCTGGAGAAAAAAGCTTCTCGTGCCTCAAACTAATGAAGAATTACTTGAGGTCAACAATTCTCGAAGATAGATTGAAACATTTGGTAATTCTTGCTATTGAGCGTGATCTATGTAGGAAATAGAATTGTATGATATACTGTATGACTTCGCTACTCGCAAGGCTCGTAAAGTAGTTCTGTACGTAGTAAAGGATGAATAAAATGCAAAGACGAATTTATTTTCTAATACAAAGTCTTAATTTTCACTAATTATCCGTATCCCTACCTAAACATGGCCCCTCAAATCCGTTTTGCATAGGGCCCCACAACGGTTGAGTCCGGCCCTGCTATTTAGTAACGGGTGAATACAGAGTAGATTACTTGTTCTCCCCCCCCCCCTCTTTTTTTTTCGCTACTAAAGTTACGTGGGGTAACTCTAGTCCGACTTGCAGAAATAAAAGAGTGAATTTTCCATGACGTCTTGGTCACAATGGTTAAGTCCGGCCCTGCTAGTGACGGGTGAATACTACTTGTTCTCCCCACTCCCTTTTTTTTTTAGCCGCTAAAGTTCCTTGGATTAACTCAAGTTCGACTTGCAGAAATAAACGAGTGATCTTTCTTTTACTTCTTGGTGTTAGGAATGGTTGAACCATGAAGAAAATTATATAAATAGATAGATAACTACACCGGTTATCGAACATTCATGCATCAGTACATCGGGCATTGGCCAGGTATTTTGCAGAGTGGCCGTCATAGTAGCATATACAATTTGATTTCAAGTACATCGGATATTGGCTTCACAAAATGGCCCACCAACATACACACATATTTATAGAGAGAGAGACCGACAGACATATAAACAGACTGCTTAGCAGATCATTTTGGGGACCCAATCGCCGTGGTGATCATGCTTTTTATCCCTTTGTTTGAGATTCAGTCTTTGCAAGTGATACCAAGGATCCTTCTGTAACATCTCAATTGCATCGCTGGGATCCTCCTCTCTAGTTCTGCTAAGTCCAAGATTCGTAAGCATAAAAGAATGTAGCCATGCATTTTTAATAAATAATAACTACACAAGACTTGATAAAGATGGTTCTATGCAACTTGATATAAATCCACTATATGCAGTCCTACATTCAGAACATTATATTGAGGCAGTATAAGAGATATTGATTTTTTTTTTCAAGTGACCTTTTTGTAATGCTTTTATACAGGGCTTAGAATGTTACTGAATGTGCTGCAATAATTGGGTAAAAGATTTAAAACAGGACAAAAATAGTTGTTTGCTAAAAGAGCGGCTAGACATAAATAAGGAGAATACATAAGTAAAAGAGAGACAGACAGACAGAATACAGAGGAGAGAATGAGAAAAGAAAGAAAAAGAGAATGAAAGAGCGGGAGAAGTAACTTCCGCAATCGAAGCTAGATTAAAAAATGTTGAAATTATGTTCAATTAATTTCATTCAATTAAGCAAATTATTTTTGTTCAAAATCGACAGAAACCTTTTTTTATATACAATTAGCCTATTACGTCTTGGGAAAAGATTTTTTTTTTACTTTTTGGCCTTCAGGTGATTAAATCCTTATCTTGTTAAACCATTCATTCACATCTCAAGCAGACATGATGGAAATATTTGAATGGTTTCACACATTGCAAGTTCTATTTTTTTTTCCATGATCCCATTTGTCATACTGTCATACCGTCTTGCTGAATAACTTGATATGAAGATCTCTATGGTGCGATTAGGAATTAGTTCTTTGTTTCATAGAAAGGGAAAGTTTGGACTTAGAGACAATGATGCGACTCGTAAAAACAATAAAAGGATTTGATGATAGATAGGGAAATGTAAACAGGCAGCTTTTGACGGCTTTAGCAAAAACGCAGCTTTTGTGGACGTAGAGATTTGGATTGGCGACATTCGACGATTCCCTTCTTTATTATTAATTAACCTTCTCTTGTTTGACATTTGTCACCGTGGACTATTGCACCGCGGTTGTTGGCCTTTCGCTTGTGTTGTTACATTTTGTTAGTTGAATGTTAACTTGGTTTGATTTATTTGCATAAGACGCAGTAGGGAAGCGCCTAACAAGATGCACTATGTCCAACTTTTATAACATCTTGCTGATAAACTTCATGTGAAGATGCACTATGTCATATTTTCATTCAGTATTCTATAGGCAACGTATGCTTTCACCATTTCCTATACAATATGAGAGAGAGAGAGAGAGAGAAAAACGAGAGAGAGAGAGAGAGATGTCAACATTTAATTTTGCTTTACACCAGCGTTAGAATCGATGATCTTGTGGTTGCCAGAGGCGTTTCAATAAGTAAGAGGATAACCTGAGCGTTGTGTCGGTAGACAAAAAAAAAAAGAGGTGGATAATCTAATTCAGCGTTTTCCAAGCTGTGTTCCGCGTAACTTTAGTGTTCCGCGTAACATGAATAGGCTTTCCACGACCTGCTGTAATTTTTTTCTAATAGGCCACCACATGAAGTAATTTCTCTAAAAAAAAAAATAACAAAGTGTTCCGTTTAATACTCAGAATGTGTGAAGTGTTCGTTTACGAAAAAGTTTGGAAAAGGGAAACACTGATCTAATACAAATTCAATGGGGCAGTCTTTTTTTAAACACTGTTTTTATTTTATTTGTTCCGCAGCTAGATAACTGTTGCCAACTATATTCATTGTGCTACAAGCAACAAAACTTTATACTTTAGTGCTAAACCGTTGCACAAATATAAATTGTGTGTTTACTAAAATACTTCTCGTATCAAATACTTTCGTCTTTTATACACCGGATACACCAAAAAAAAATGCTATTCAAGGGTTTGCACCTATGTAAAGAAATCTCCAAACAGACTGAAGATGATTTTGTTTTATTTTTGCTGACGATTGAAGATAATTTTGTGTTGATATATGAACGTATGCCAAAGGCAGTCTTTTTTTTTGTGAGCTGAAAGGTAGTCGACGTAACAGAGGCGCCTCACGGAAACGCTTCAAACACAAGCTTAGGCGTCAAATTTCCTTAGCTGATATAGAAGGGAGCACCTGGTTGCATGCGGCCTCAGAACGAGACAGCTGGAGATCACTAACAAATGACGCTGGATACACCTTTGAGACCAAAAGAAAATCTGCTGCCGAGGACAAATGCAGACAGTGAAAAAAACTTAAATCGACCACCTACGGACAATGGTTATGCTTGCCCTGGAGGTGGCAAAATATGTAGGTCATAGCTGGGGCTGCGCAGCCACGGGAAATACTGCATTTCTCACTAATCTTCGGACTCGAAGACAAGCCTTTTTATTATATATGTGTGTGTGTGTGTGTGTGTGTGTGTGTGTGAATGTGTGTGTGTGTTGTGTCTGTAGATGACGTATGTGTTGTGTCTGTAGATGACATTTGTGTGTTGGTTATAGTACGCCTACATCGGTTTAGTTGTACTATCTGTTTGGAGCTACAGTACAAACCAAAGAACTAGTACTAACATAACATACGAATGTGTATTTTTAAAAAAAGAAAATGTTCTGTGTTCGTCGACAGAACAAAGCATCAGGTAAATGTCAAACCAGAAATGTTCTATCCTTACTAATCTGAAGCCTTAGGGTCAGCAGCTTTTATTTCAAACTTGATGTCAGAAACACAATGTTAGCTAAATAGATATTACATGATAAAATTCTGTTGACTTCCAGGCTATTAAATATTCATTTCACATTTCAAAGGGACATTGATAGCTTTTCCTTATTTTAGAATTAGCTGACGATATTTCTAAACTTCAATGTCAGAACTTGAAGACTAAAGATGATCACTAAGAAACTAATTCAAGGAAAGGATCCTAATGCAGAATTAGCAGATACGTGATTAATTTTGAGAAATTCAGTCTGATAGTGTCCATTTCCGATAGCGCTTTATAAATATTCAAACTTGTGGGCGGCTGCTGCGGGCTGTTGGTTCTCACGTGTTACGTATACGTTTATATGCATGCACTATTCATATATATATAAAAGTGTCGGATAACATGAATTTTTAAATAGCGTGTTTTTACATTCGTTTGAGCACATATTTAAATAAGAAAATACAAAAACATTGCATTTCATGGTACCTGATCACCAGGGCCGGTTTTAGGCATTCAACTAATTCGACCTTTTTCATACGACCTAATGTGACCTTTTCATACCAGGGCTGGCCTTCGACATAGACAAACTAGGCAGCCCCTCACCCCCCTCTGGATGGGAGGGGCCTCACACAGGACTCTAAACAATTTTTTTTCAGAGAAAAAATAACCAAACGTGTGCCCAAGGCTACTGTTGGAGTGACGTAGTTTTAAATAAATTTCGTAATTTTATTTTTTTCGCTGTTTTACTTTTTATTTTTTCTATTTCATTTGGGGGGGGGGGGCTAAAATTCACTTCGCCTAAGGCTGGCCCTTTAATTACAATCCATGCGGTAATGTAACTATCAAGTATAATAAAGGCATAGTCCCTATAAAATAATATTTTTTAAAATGGTTTACGAGTAGAAAAAAATCAGCATACATTATTTTATTAAACTCATTTTTTTTTTGTTTAGACGAACTAATGTGACCGATGCACGTGGTAGATTCTAGTGCACTAAACAGACGAGAGTAAGATCAAATCTTTAATAGCTCTCATAGATATCCAATTATTTCCAGTTTTGAGATTCACACGAGACCTACGGGTGAACAGAAGAAAATAATGTTAAAGTAATAAAGGCCTTTCCCCTCTGGGCAGTACGGAATTCGATATGTGGAGGCCTCTGTGCTGGATCTTTTAGAAGGCCCCTATCCTGTATATCCTTTATATCCTTTAATATTGATGCGCTGAATAATATTATTAAATATAAAAGCATGTCGAATTTTTAAAAAAAAGAAATAGAGTAATTTGTAAATTTTATCTTAAAGCCATTACTTTTAATATTTGTTCTGCAAAATTTGTTTTAAAAAAGATTTTGAAGGCCCCCAGGCGGTCGCACAGTCTTGAAAGGTCGCAAATTCTTCCCTGCTACTCTGACTGCTTGAAAAAAACAACATAGAAATGTTGATATGGAAAACTCAAATAATTCTAAGATTCCCAAATTACTTTTAAAAATATGAGCAGACGCCACAAAAAAATGAATTCAATTATGCAACAGAAGAAAGTCTACGAATTGCACGTGACGTGGCAGACGTCCAAGTGTACAGAGATGACATGCGCACTCAGACTGAGTAAATCATTTCTGTACCAGATCAGCTTCTGATAAATCTTCTGGCTGATTAAGCTGGTAAGTAATACTTCATATTTTAGCACTTGGTTAATGTTTCTTTTCTTGCTGTTGAAACGTATCGCGTTTTGATATCGGAAACATGCGTAAATAAAAATTTATGGTCACGTGATACTCAGTCAAGAAAAAACGAGTTCACTGGTCCGCCATGACGAGAACATGGGAACAAAAAAACCCACTAATTTCCAGTAAGTTGTCACTAACAAATGGCGTCTCGCGGCAAAAACCATAAGGACTGGATACATCTTCCCAATGTATCAGGTCCGAATCTAGTAATGTGCAGACCTTTAGATCGTATAAGGCGTCCACCCTGAAGGACCTCGCTATTTTCTGATAATGACGCTAAAGGTGGTGATAGTGAGGATAAGAGTTATAACAGCAATGAGCTATTAGAGCATGAAATGGGTTGCCTGAGCCAGCCAGGAAAACCAATGACTTGGCAGAATTTAAGTCATTGATTAACATTGCATGACTAGATTGACTTAGGAACACGCGTAGAAAGTAAACATCTTTTTGTTTGAAGTAATCTTTGTATTTCATATAATAAGATAAGGGATGATCAAAGAGATGAGAGTGATGAAGATAAGGATGATTATTGTGATGATATGCTGACGATGATGATGGTGATAGGCCTAATAGTGATAATGATAATGGTGAAGGTAGCTATGTTGATCATGATAGGTTAACTGACTGACATAAGTAATAGCATCAGTTAATTAGCTCGATTATTTTCGCACCATGCGGAAATTGATGGCTAAACTGAAAATCTTAATGTAACTCCAGGACTGACCTTGAGATGACCTCTACGAATTATTTAATTTTAACTTAATGTCGCAACTAAGTTTACAACCAAATGATTGAAATAAATGAAGTCAATACATTTTATTGCATTTCTCCTGGAAGTCAAATTAATTTCTGGCCTGAAGCGTTTATAAAGAAAATTACTTTTTAATTTCATTTTTTTTTTACATAACGGAAAGTTGTTAGTACACACACACACACAAACATCCATACACACACACACACATCAAATCTGCACGCAAAAGCTGTTAGTTAATTTTTTTAGAATATATAAGACGTGTTATAATAAATCCCGATACAACACATATGCATACACACTATAAAAAAAAAGGAAACATATATGCATTTATTCGCTTACACCAACAGGATTCCCAAAAACAAAAATATATATTAAAACATGGTCATCATGCATGACTACATGTATCACGCATAGGTCGTATTCATCATTTTGAAGTAAGGTCTGTATTGTATAAGATAAGAAGAAGAGCAGAATAAGGAACAACTGAGTTTTTTAGCATCGAGACAGGTGTGAGACAGGTGTGAGACAGGTGTGAGACAGGGGTGCATCTTATCTCCCTTTTTCTTCCACCTAGCCATTGACTACATAATGAGGAGAGCAATGAACCACACAGCCTTTGGTATTCCATGGCGTGAAGAAACAACGATTGACGGACTTAAACTTCGCCTATGACGTTGCACTCCCTCGGGGCTGCAAATAAATGCATTCAAGAAATGACGGAGAGCCTAGAGAGAGAGGCAACCAAAAATTGGCCTCCGCATTAACTTGGATAAGACTAAAATTATGCGAGTGGGATATAAGGCAAAGTGTGCCCCCCGTCAGACTTGGCGAGTCAAAGCTTGAAGAGTTGGACAAGTTCACCTAACTTGGCAGCATCATAACACACGATGGGGATGTCTACCATGATGTAGCGTGCCGAATAGGAAAGGCATGGAGCATTTTTCTAAAGGTTACAGCTTATTTTGATAAGCTAAGCCATTGGACTCAAGACAAAAATAAACCTTCTCAACACAATCGTCATCCCAACAGCAACATATATGCATGTGAGACATGGAGGCCATCTGCCAAAATTGAGAAAAGACTAAATGTGGCTCAAAAAAAAACGGCTGAGAAGGATTTTTGGGAGTCCGTTACACAGATCGGGTCTCAAACAAGGAAATCATTTGCCGAACTGGGAGTCGAACACTTAGTAAGGTTGTGACTGAGCGTCGCATGAGGTTTGCGGGACATGTTCTCCGACAAACTGAACTACGCATACCAAGAGTTGCAATGCCATGGAGGCCAATACGAGGAAAGCTTAGGGTAATCATTAAGCTAGAATCTAGATCTGGTCTAGTTCTAGTACTTTACATTTGTATAGTTAAAAACAATCTAGAAGCGTATAGGCCTACTTATATAAGACGGTGAGCTTAATGTTCACGTACATCTATTTTTACAAAGCTTATATCAATTCACTCTGTCTGTCTGTCCGCCTGTCTGTCTTTTGGTTGGTTTTAAATGTGTATCCCACGGCCTTTTTAAGTGATCTCCACCTGTCTTTTTCGGAAGCTGCATGCTGCCAGGTGCTCTCTTCTATGTCAATAAAGCACGTTGGCGCCTAAGCTGGGTTTTAAGCATGTCACATTCGGTCTTCATCATACGGAATTGGGGCTCTGTCTAGAGTAGTGTTTGAATTATAAGCAGTTTCTCAACACTGTCTATACCGGCACTCGCTCTTACAACTTTATTTGTACACAGTAACAAAGACTAAAGACTTAAAATACCAGGGTGTTATCATAAACGAAAAATTATCATGGAATCATCATATTGATGAAATATAAAAAAGCATTAGGTTTTATTAAAAGAAATTTCTACAAATAAAATAAGAACATAAACCAAGATGTTATTTAACCTTCTTTAGGCCAATAATAGGATAAGCATCCTATATGTGGGATCCATAAGCTCAAAAAAAAAAAACATTAAGAAACTGGAAGAGACACAAAATAGAGCAATGAGATTCATAACAAACGAATATTCACATTTGATTACAGTTTATTTCAGTCAAGTCATCTGAACGCTACAACATAATAATGAGAACGCGGAAGAAGAAGAAGACGATTACAGTAACACCTTTTTAGTAAAATCACTAAATTTAAAAATTTTAAAAGCCTCAAGAAAGAAGACTCAAAAGTAAAGAAGCAATTATAATTCAAACACTGAACCATAATCTTCAAATACAAAAACAAAATCTAATAAAATAATCAGAAAGACACAAAGATAAAGGCACATTCCTCGTTCCATATGCTGGGACAAAATTGTACAAATGCTCCTTCTTCCTTAGTGCTATTAGAGCATGGGATGGGTTGCCTGAGCCGGCCAGTAAAACCAATGACCTGGCAGAGTTAAAGTCATTGATTTAAAAAAAAAACAACATGCATGAACCAACCACATAACCAACTGACACATAGGATGTAATCATCTTCTTTTGTGAAGTAACATCTGTATTTTATAAGATAAGTTTGTATTGCGAAATTGAGAATACCATTGTATGCAATGGACTAGAAAAGAAAAGAAAAAAAAAATAATTCGAGATACAACTAAGACTACCAAGTAAATTACAATAAAAGCTGATTAGCAGAGAGTAGGTTTAGCGTTCCAAGTGTTTATATGGAACTCATGTATTTTTCAGTACCAATCTAACTATTCCATATTGGTAACAAAAAATGGATCACGCCCTTGTTGTCTTCCATTGTATTATCTAATTAATGATGACGAAACTTCTCCATTCTCCACATAATAATTATTTTCACAGACATAATAATTAGAAAATGATTGTCTGACAACAGAAAGATTTTTTTGCATTTTAAGGTGACAGACTCGCGCCTGGTTTCGAAGCTCCGAGTTGAAACAACAATAGCTAATTGTTGCTTTGTCTTGCCCTATTTCTCAAGGGAGGTAATCGGTAAATTTGAAGATAGCAATTTTATTATTTTCACAGTCAAATGAAGCACAACATATTGTTATAACCCTATTCGCTACGCAAAAGGGTCAACTGTGTGTGATCAGCTGACATATGTGACACAGGCCTGCAACTAGAGTTTAGCGTGCTGTATTGAAAGGCAAGGGACAGTACTAGCATGAACTTTGCACGTGAATACCGCCCGTGTTATGGTCATCTGATCATAAGCCTGCGCTGACCAGAGACACAGTGTGTAGAAAAGCGGCAGTTCAAGACCGGAGAGCGTTGAGACCGGGACTGTTAGTCGACCATGAAGTCGGTCCTGGTCTAGTCCAGGAAGAAATAGAGACAGTAGAGTTTTGTACGGTGATGTACAATGTAACATTTTAGTTGTTGATGTGTTGCCAACAGTCTAGTATTGGCTGTCTTCAACTTATACACTCATTATTAAAGTACCAGATTATTTAGAGCTCTTGTTGTCAGGTTCTTGAAGTGTTAGATGTGCTTTGTTGTGTTTAGCAGTGTTTACAGAAGGCCTGATTAGGAGAGAGAACGTAACAATATTGTAATTATACTAGTTCATTATACTGTCACAAAATACTGACACAATATACTGTCAAAGGATACAGACAAAACGGACTGTGGCAGGATACTGACGGAAAATACTGCAAAAGGTACTGACGAAGATACTGTCACCAAATATTGACAAAAGATGCTGTCACAGGGTACGGATACAAGATTTTGTGACAAGAAACTGAGGCAATTTAAAATAACGATAAGCTCTCATAAGACAATGTTACAAGATATTGATACACAATATTGTTACAATACTGTCACAAACTTCCGTCAAAAGATACTGTTATAAAATATTGATCTAAAAAAATACTGTTATAAGATACTGATGGAAACATATTTAAATATAAAACCTAAGTTTAAAGTACCAATTCCAGAAAACGGTATTCTCTTTTTAAAACATAAACATGAGTAACTAAAATTGTAGATGTTTATTTTATGAGAAACTTTAATTTAACTTTCTATGAAATCTGGCAATGTATTTCATTCATAAATAGGTCAATATATGAAACTATAAACTAAAAAAAAAAAAAGAATTAGAAAGACTATCTTTATGTTCTTCCATTTTTTTCTAGAGACTCACTTTCGCTTTATAGCTAAAATAAGGTACTAAAAAGAATAACACAATTATCGTCTTCAAAAAAAAAAAAAGTCATGTTCTTATATTCTTAAGTTTCATTGATATTTTTATAATGATGTTTTGTAGATTTCCTGGTGGGGGGGGGGGGGGGGGGAAGACGTTTAAAATTTAGTAGATTCGTGATTAACATATAATAAAGATAAAAATATCATATACGTGATTTTTTGGACATTAATAATTGGAATTACCTAACTTTGAATAAGAAAATGTTGATTTGTTAATATACCTTTTTACAAAAATGACATACATGACAAATGGCAAGGCAAATAATATAAGGAATATATTATAAATTAGACCTATATCTGTCAATCTATGTAATAATAATAAGGCTTGTCTTCGAGTCCGAAGATTAATGAGGAATGCAGAATTTGTTGTGGCTACGCAGCCCCAACTGTGGCCTACATATTTTGAAACATTGTTACAAGCATAACCATTGTCCGCCGGTAAGATTTTCTTTTCGCCGTCTGCGTCTGTCCTCGGCATCGGGCTTTCTTTTAGTCTCAAATGTGTATCCCGCGGCCTTTGTGAGTGACCTCCAGCTGTCTCGTTATGAGGCCGCATGCTACCAGGTGCTCTTTTCTACGTCAGCTAAGGCCAGTGGCGTAGCAAGGTACACGTGGGCCCGGGTTCCATTATGACTCTACAAATCTTAAAGGTCTATGTGTGTACAACTGCTTAACAGAATAAAACCTTTTTTATGACATCGGTTTTAACAAAAGTACAATTTTATTTTTACTTTGGTATCATCCCAAGTGTTCATGTGGCCCTAACTGGTCATGAGTTTAAGCGCAATGAACCCCTTCGCGCCATGGTTGTTACGCCACAGGCTGTGGGCCCCAAAAGGGTCGTTGGCTCGTGTTCATTTTGAACCCATTTGCGCCATGGATGCTACGCCACTGGCTAAGGCAAGTTCGGCCTAAGATGGTCTTTAAAGCATGGGGAACCTCTATTACGTTGACCACCTTTTAGATCACCAAAAAAGACGCCTTTGGCATACGTTCGTGCCCCATACAAGATACGTGCCCTGCCTATCGTAACTGTCGGACCATAAGAAGTCCTTCTATACTGTCCATACCGGCGTTTGCAAGAACATCGCAGTTTGTAGTGCGGTCTTGCCACCGTATTTCCATGATGGAGCGCAAGCATCTTTGGTGAAAGTAGTCTTAGTTGCTTTCTGTATAATACCCATGACTCAATATAGAAGGGTTGAGAGAACCACCGCCAGGTAGACATTGTTTTTTGAAGGCAGGCGAAGTGATTTATTCCGCCAAACTCTCGCCTGAAGACGCCCAAAAGCACTACTGGCCCTCGACAGAGGCGGCAGCGTATGCAAATTCGTTAACCGTTAATTATATCTATATAATTATACTCTTATTACCTCTGACTGAACATCAAGAGATCTCCGGAACGGCCGAAAAAGAGAGAGATGGGGTGATAGGAAAGGTACACAGAAAGGTGACAGACTGACAGAAAGATTAGATAGATTAGATAGATAGATTAGATAGATAGATTAGATAGATAGATTAGATAGATAGATAGATAGATAGATAGATAGATAGATAGATAGATAGATAGATAGATAGATAGATAGATAGATAGATAGATAGATTAGATAGATAGATTAGATAGATAGATAGATAGATAGATAGATAGATAGATAGATAGATAGATAGATAGATAGATAGATAGATAGATAGATAGATAGATAGATAGATAGATAGATAGATAGATGGACGGACGGACTGACAGATATACCTATTGATAATGATAAAACATGATATAGATGTTACAGATAAAGTTATAAACATAATTACGGATGTTTATATAGTGAACAGTGAAGGGGCAAAAAAGATGTGCGAGATGAGCTACAGTTTCACAGGAGTTCCGTTATTTTATTTTAAACTGAAGTTATTGAATGACATTTTTAATGTAATAATCACCTTTTTTTTAACGCCATTTAAAAAAAGGCAAACTTGATTCTTTATCTCCTGTGAGCTCGGTATGGTTTTAACTAGTTCTTTAACGATCCAGTCTCTAAATGAATAGGAATTTTTGCGTGTTCTTCCGTTGGCTAGATTGTTCTTTTGTCAAGGTTTAAAGTAAGTCTAGAATTATTTTTTTTGTTACTAGATCTGTGTTTTAGCTTGTACTCTATCTAGAGAATATTTTTAATGTAGATATTATCTTATCATATAAATTACAGACGTATGCAAGTTTTTTAGAGATTTTGAAAACGTTGCTTAATCAATGGTTTTTCTGGATGGCTCAGGCAAACCCGATTCACTTGGGAAAAAAGAGAACTTTTACAAATTTGTCCTAGCCTATGGAATAAGAAATGTTGTTTAAATTGAAAAGTAGCCCGTTTCATCATAACACATTTACAATAAAGCAGCGTTAGTCTTTTACTGAATTAAATAATACGTCATCAATGGCTTTTTCTACTTTTTTTTGTTAACATTGTTTCGTCATTTTGGAGAATTTACACTAAAAAAGTTAATCACAGTTGTCTGCTCTTTGTCCACAATTTCAATTTAAAGTTTCCCGTTCTCTTTAAGCGATAAACTACAGTTAGAGAGAAAAAGAAAATCAAGCGATATGTGTGGTGGCGATATAATGGAACCTAAAGATATAAGCTAGAAAATGAAATGTGAAAGATCTTGTAAATCAAAAGACAAAAACTAAATCAAAGATTCAAGAGCGCCATATCTGTAGGGATGTGTAAGTTCTCTTTGAAGCTACGTCTGTAATTAAGCATCTTCACCTTCAGCTAGCCCTAAGTTCAGGGGTTCTCAACCTGTGGGTCGCGACCCCCCCCCCCCCCCTTGGGGGGTCGATGGACGATTTGCCAGGGGTCGCCTAAGACCATCGAAAATATGGATTGCTATTTTGTCTATTCTTCTATTGCTGTGTGGGTGGGGGGTCGCGGTAGAGTGGGGGATTATAATAAGGGGTCGCCGAGCAAAAAAGGTTGAGAACCGCTGCTTAGTCTGTTTGACTGTTGCAGCACCACACAGGATTAGTTAAACCTCTTTCTCCATTCCTCTCTGTCTTTTGCCTTGGATAAAGCCTTCTTCAATGGCAGGACCGTTCATTCTTTTATGTTGTCCTCCCATCGCTTTCTCTTCTTCCTTTTTCCTGATACTGTTCCCTGAAGGAAGGTCTTTGCAAGCCCCAAAGATCTTGTAATATGGCCATTTATACGCTATTACAAGATTAAAAACAATATGAAAAGAACCAGAAATTCTCGACCTCCATTATGACATATACGCACTTTGCATAACAGCAGGGTTCTCTGTCTAGGGCTTTTGCAAAAGAGGATTTGAACCGCTCAAGCCCTCAGGCCAAGGTCAGCTTTGATGATGATGATGATATTTAAAGATGAATGTTGCCAACTACAAAATAACTATTACTTTGCGCTACGAGCTTAATAATTTGATTCTACAGTGCTGAAAAGTGTACAAAAATTATTAAATTATTTATTAAAATACTTTATTTATCAACACTTCTGTATTCTATACACCGGATACACCAATAAGCTTGCCTTTTATCGATTTGTCTCCATGTATGAAGTATGTATGCGAAATAATTTGTATTAAGAGGCAAAGCAGTAAACTTTCAATGTGTGTATTATAGACTTATATCTAGACTGGAAATCGGAAACAAATTCTTATCCGCGATTAATCAACTCACAGGCCTTTATATATAGATTTTTATGTACGTAACTCTTTTTCAAGCTGTAAAGGAAGTCGTCCCAATCAATCTTTTCTGTCTTACAAAAGTAATGATCTTTAGTTTTCAAAGTTTAGAAATAATGCGAAATCATTTCTCGGATTTTCTTTAAAATAGGCTATTAATCACAGAACCATATATTCACGCTAATATATGAAACGATGCCATTTTCCTGTTAGTTTGCATTGAGATAATGTTTCAAATATCCTAGATCGAAGTAATTCATGTCTGTTGATTTTAATCATCTTATGTACATTTAAATAGATTGATTACCTAGATCTTTCTAGATTACGTATCTAAAAATAAAAAAAAAATAATTATGAGACGAGAGTACTCAAATTTTTATGTTCAATTACTAGATCTAGATCTAAAAAATTAAATTATATGTTACATAGGTTAGGGTTGAAAAAAAATTACTTCTTATGACTACTTTACAAAACAAAGCCTTGTTTCAACTTTAAAAAACCATTTCAAGACATTTTTTGTAGTTTTAAAAGATCTCAATGTCCAGTCTAGATACATTATATATAAATCTATGGTAGAAAATACTTAATTATTTATTAAAATACAATATTTGTCAACAATTCCGTATCTTTACACCGGATACACCAATAAGCTTGCTTTTTTTATTTAGTTCTCTCCATGTATGAAGATCTATTCTGAATTATTGTTAATAGAAATTTAAAATGCGAAATAATTTTAATAGGAGTCGAAGCAGTAAAGTGTTAATGTTTGCATCGTCAACAAAATAATTGTTTTATTATTTAGATTTATATATCTAAATCTAATTGTTGAACTTTATTTTTTCAGAATGACTAGTAGAGAGGATGTCACGGCAGCTGTTAATTTCACTGTCTTTGAATTTGAAGACACAAAAAAGGCTCGATCACGTTACATCTGGATCGGGGTGTTTGGAATAGTACTAAACGGAACAGCTGTCCTGTATTTATCTTTAGATCGTAGAGCTCGACTCACGCTCCGAGTGACCATGATTGGTCTCGCTCTGAACGACCTTGGCTTCAACGCCAGTCTCGTGCTGCTGGGTAACCCGAGGTGGACGCTTGTCAGCGAGACCATCAACTGTTGGGTGACCACGTACATAATGGTCACATCGGTCATCGTCTCGTACTTCATCGCAATCCAGCTCTCGTTACACAACTATCTGGCTGTGTTTTATCCATTTCACTGTAACGTGATCCTGACTGTGTTCCGGTGTACATCCGCTCTTATAGCTAGCTGCTTTACTGGGTATCTTCTGTCTTTAGCTTGCCTAGGGTTAACTTTCGAGCCCGGCTTGCCTTGCTATGTTCTCGTCATTGTTCCTCGGAGCGGCATGGCCACGGCTTGTGGAATTTGCTTAACCAGCAGTCTGGTAATTATAACGCTGAACGCCAAAGTGTGCATGAGAATACGGCGTCGCAACAGGGAAATTAATTGCCAGGGGAGCGTAAGGCTCCCTCACGTTTTCAGCGTGGACTCTGCGATCCGCCCGCAAGTCGTTACGGGCAACTCTCGCTGTCAAGACATAAGCAAAGAACGCGTGACAGGAACGACGCACGAATACATGGATATAAAATACAATGATCCCATTCCATCAACATCGAATATTAAGACAGACACAATTGCGTTAACCATGTCTCGTAATCGTGATCTGAGAGTAGATAGCTCTGCTGTTTCAACGAGTTTTCTCAAACAAATAGACCCAAAATTAATAGCAAGTAAAATTAAACACAAGAAAGTTCTACTGGATCAAAGTAATCAGACTAATGTAAGTGTAGAACGATGTGTCGATTCCAAAGCTGAAATAGATACCGTTAAATGTAAAGCGCAGACTGAATCACATTTTAGCGAAAATCCAGCAAAGAGCATGCACAATAAACCTGGGATGGTTGCCCAAACTATAAGTAACTGTCCATTAAGTGGCAGACGAAGTAGATCAAGCACCAGCAAAACTTTGGCCATTATGACCTGGTGCTCGTGTTTCTTGACCTTTCCTCTCCTCATTGAGATGATTTACGGAACCATTTGGGTGAAGGACAGAGTCCAATTTGTTAAGAACTGGTTTGGTATTCTAGTGTCCAGCCTCTTGACCGCTCATGGAGTCAGCAATCCTTTACTTTACGGATGGCGATTGATCGCCTGGAGAGAACTGTACGAAAAAGTTCAGAAGTGCTCCTGTCGTTGTATACAACAGAGACGCTTATGAGGTCAAGGTCTTTAGTTTGATATTTTTATTGGACAATTTACTTTTCAGAAAATCTGTCCAATACTTGTTTTTAATAATAAATTTACTGAACAGTATTAACAAATAATAATTGTTCTTCTTTGCGTAGTGATGCAACGTGTATGTGTCTATGTGTGTGTGTATGTGTGTGTGTGTATGTGTGAGCATGTGTGTGTTTGTGAGCATGTGCATGTGTGTGTGTATGTGTGAGCATGTGTGTGTGTGTATGTGTGAGCATGTGTGTGTGAGAGCATGTGTGTGTCTGTTTGTATGTGTGAGCATGTGTATGTGTGTGTGTATGTGTGAGTATGTGTGTGTGTGTCTGTGTGTATGTGTGAGCATGTGTGTGTGGTAGTTTGAGTTTGCCGAGACCAATCGTTACAGAAGGCCTGAACACTGACCTGCAACGTCATAACCTGTGGGCAATTTAGACCAATAGCGCGTTGCTACTTCACAGGTCTGTACGACGTGGCAGCGAGGTATTGGTCTAAAATGCCCACAGGTTGTTAAGTCTAAGGTCAGTGTTCAGGCCTTCTATAATGAATGGTCTTGGTTCGTCAGAATAGAAAAGCAATTCATCTTGGTAAGATGCAGGCTGCTCTGATTTCAGACCTCTAATTGGCTACTGTGAGGCTTCAGGAGTCCTGCAGAAGGAAAAATCAGCTGTGGAGTTCCTTAGCCAATGAGACTATCAGCTTTGACAGCTCTTGTAACTAATTTGGTACCGAACATAAAGCACCGCACAAGCGAAGTCTATAGACGCACGAGCAACCCAGAATTGGTGTATGCTACGCACATGAATGTTTCCTAGGGATGAAACTCTGGTGCGGGCCGCAAGTGGTGGGGGGCATCAAACTGATGACAAACTTTCTTATAAAACTACACATTGTACTTACATAAAAAAAAAACAAAACACTAAAAACAATCAAATTTGTTAAGTTTGGTAAATTTGTTATATCCTATATTCTTTCTTAAATTAAATGTAATCTATGAAATGAATCAAATTTTACCGTCATTTTAAAATGAGTTTAATAATATGTGAGTTTTTTTGTTTTTTTTTCAGAATTAATTGATTTATAGATAGTAGATCTAAATTTAGAGCTCTAAAAGCAAGCCTAGATCTAGATCCAGAGCTGGCCCTTACGATTGAAGGGCTCTATGTGAAACAGATTGCGCGGGGCCCAGTCTGGGTAGGGATTAGCATAATGTCAAAAGTAGGATTTTGTATTAGAAAATACATTGTTCCATTTAATGAAAGCTGACAATGGCGTCTTTATTTTTATTGCGCGTTGGCTTGGCACCAAAAAAGGATAATTCTGTCTATTTTTCAGTAGATTTTTATGAGATTTTAATAGTTTCAAGCGATTTCCAGCAGGACGTTTTCGTATATTTTGCAATTTTAAAAGATTTCAAGAAGGCCCAGGGAAATCTGTAGGCCTTGGAAATCCTTTCACAATGTATAAGTTATCATTGCCTATGAGATTGCGGGGCTCACTGCAGCCGCATAGTTTAACCCTGTCTAGATCTACAACACTTTGAGAAAGACACATTTTATCAAATTAAAAAAGCACAACGACTAACCGCCTTTACCTTCCCAGCTAAAATCATAAACCCATTAGAGTTTAGCAGACTCAGAGGCGCCATAAAAGTCCCGAAATTTAAAATCCCAGTCTTATAATAAACATACATTCTAACAAGAAAAACATTTAAGAAGGCTTATATTACGTGTAATTTTATCAGTTAGTTTGTATCAGTAATGGGCGCGAGTAATGGCTAAAAATTGTCGAGTCCAATGGAAACTAGCTTGTGCGTAAAAAAAATTTGGGGGCGTATTGCCCGTGTTACAGGCCGAATTAGGCCCTCGGAACTTAAATTGAGCCTCACTGAACTAGAAAATTTATATATGTAAATGTGTAAATTCTAGAAAAATTCCGGGGAAGTAACTCGAAAAGAAAATTATTAAATATGTATGTGAATGTGAAAAGTGTTATCTCCCTTACAAAAAGAAAATGGAGTCTCTTTACACTTTGTTTAAGGTACAACTTCCCAAATATTTAAGATCTCTGCCGCTTCCCAAAAATTTTGCAGGATTTGCAAATACCAAAAGTAAGTTTTTTAGAAGTAAAAGTTTTCTGTAAAATTTTTTTGACAAATGGTCTAGAATATTCTAGATCTAATTCTAAGTAATTTTAAATTTGTAAAGTAAATGACTACAGTACTCTAGTACACTGACTACAGAATAGTCTCAGTGAGTGAGAACTGTCGCTACTTACCTGTTACTGAGACTGACTGAGTGTCTACACTGACACTCTACTCTACTAGTGACGTGAGTACTACTACACATACTGCCACTGCTACTCAGACTCAACTCTACTGACGTACTAACTGTACTGTGTACAGTGTACTAGAAATACTAACTAATTAAGGCTAAAGAGTAAGTCTGTCAAAGTCACTAAGTCTAAGTCTAAGTGAAGTCTAGATTGTAGGTCATAGATGGGAGTAGATCTAGTCTTTACGTTTAAGAGGTAATAAGTACTCTAGTCTAAGGTCTACTAGATAACTAAACTAGATCTTTTAACTAGATCTAGTCTAGAATCTAGATCTAGACTCTAGTAGATCATTAATCATCGCAGTTATCGATCATCTCTGACTCTAGATTCTAGATCTACTACTCTAGACAAGAGTTAGAGGCTAGCCAGAGTCATATAGACAATAATTTTATTTTAAGGTAGTATATAAATCTAATAGTACTAATAGACTAGAGATATAGAATAGATTAGGTACTTCAACAGACGCTATTCTCACGCGCCACGAGATTGCATGAGAATTGCTCCTCCATATTCGGGCGAGTATCGTTGCTATCGCCGGTAAACTAATTAAAGCGTAATTTTTATTTAGTAATCGATACTAATGGGTGTCATCTGAATCAGAAAGAAAAGCTGATTATTTTGATACCAACTTTACCCACATGGTTTTGTTTGTTCTTTTTCTTGGACCTGTTGAAAATAAGGTAAGTTTGAATATTGATAGCTTTTTTGTTTCTTCTTTGTAATTAATCATACTTCTTAGTAATTTGAAGCATCCATAGCTACACACTAATCAATTTAGAATAATATGCATTTTCTACCGGCACTCTTGTGGTATGAATGCCAAAATCGCTATCAAAATGAAAGTAGCCATTACTATTTTCGAGCCAACCGGAAACAGTAATAAAATCGTTTTTTAATGAAAATAATTCAATTTTTTTGTTTTAAATAACATTCCCAGATATCTTCATAATCTTGATAATTAAACACAGATCTATATAGATCTATTTTAAATCTTTTAAAGATAATTACTGTTATTTTGGCTATTTTAGTGTTTACTTTGCTTGACTAATCAGGCCTAGATTTTTCTTTTTTTTACTCCTGAAAATTAAAATTTTGTCTTCTCAGTCTCAGACTCTCAGTAGACATGAGTGTAAAATGAGTAGTCTCATTCATTATTCATACATTCTCAGATTCACTGTTCCTCTGTTCTATTAGTATATTCCTTCTAATTTGCCTCTCTTTTAAAGTCTGTTCAAGTCTACAGTGTCTAGTCTTAGATCTAAAAAAAACAAACTAACTAAATAAAATCTAATTACTGACAGTTGACCTGTTCAACCTAAACCTAAAGAGAATAAAGTGTACTGTAAAAGTAAAGAGAGTTTTTATTAGTGATTAGAATTAGACCCAGAGTTTAGCTAGGAGTCTAAAGTTTAGATTTAGATATTTCATATTATAAAACATAATTTGTCATAATAAAATAAGTTAAATAGTCGGATTCCTATGAAGTCAAGCAATTTTTTTTATATCCTGTTAAGCTCTTTGCCTTTGGAAATGACTTCATCCCCTGATTTGGATAGCTTCATTTCTACTTTTGCCAATGATGCTGAAAAGGGAACTTGTTCATGCCCTGTCAAAGTTAAGGTACCTATGTAGACCAGTTACTTTTTATCAAAAGAAATCGTCTAGCCTTTAATATAATCACAGTTTAGAATTTTTAAACTCATGCACTAAATATTGTTCACGGATACAAGGAGAACTCAAGAGACCCCAAAGGCTTTAAGGCATATATGCTGAGGGAAGGTCTTTAAAAAACTTACATTCCTCGATATGTTGGAAATAGATTGCACGTTTTATTTCTGCTTGCTGGGATAATCTACAAGATTAAAGATTCCTTGGCAGTCTATTTAGAAAAGTTCTGCAAGTCTATGAAACTAAGAGAGGCAATAGAGAAAGATTTGACCAACCCAGATGTAATGGTGCAGGTAAGAGTCTTAGGTATAATGTTACATTTTTGTTTATCATTCTTTGAAGCTAAGTAATTATAAAATTAAATATATAATGAAAAAAACAACAACACAGATTTACACATACCTTTTTATTATACATATAAATGCAATATAATATAACAGAGTATTTTTTCCACAGGTCTTTTTGGGAAGCTCTTGACGGGTCCTTGGATGAAACTTTTTTACAACAAGTCCAGTGGTTTGAGAGAACTGAGCCATTTGGAAATGGTAAAGATTTTTTTATTTCATATTTCTAGCTGCTTTTTAAAATTAGTAATTATAAGGTTAATTTGACAAATTTTCTGTGTGTTACAGACCCTTTTGTGAGACGAAGCATCACTACATTGAAGGAGCTTCAACTAAATCCTGCTTCGATCCTCACCCTGGAGTTTGATGTTTTTGGACATCCTTACTTGTTGATGATGTGCTTGTTGTGCTAAGAGATGTGGAGCTTCAGCCTGGAGAACGGTTCTTTAGGACAGTATCTGTCTTAGCGTCATGTTTTGTTAAGGTTCTAGAAAGGCAGTTAGATGACTATCTAACAGGGGATCTGGCTATGATGCAACAAACGTCATCTGCCCCTTTACATAACATTCATAGTGAGAGTGTGCTGGGGATGGTAGACAGTCAGTTTCACAGGGCCCCTAATGCTTCTTTTGGTTTCTTTGATGCCAAGGTTAAGTGCCAAGCCAACAAAACAATGGACTGGTTGCTGGCAAAACCTGTTAAGGAGCAGGGCAGCTTGATAAAATTTGCAGTAAGGCAGGCTAGGAAGCAGAGAAAGGTTTTAGAGGAGAGGGTGCAAGTTATGAGCAAGACTATAATGTCTAGACAGATTGTTATAAGTCAGAAAAGGGATAAGACAGAAAGGAAAAAGGTTGAGAAAAAAGTTTTGGGGTGTTTAGAGAAAGATGCAGGATTTGGAAATGATATTTTTGTTGCTCTTTCCACAGAGACTAAGCTAATATTGTTTTCTTTGCTTTCAGAGAGATTTGACTGCCTTCCTCTGTCTATCAGACATGTCTGGGATGCTGATGGGAAAGATCAAAGTGTTTGATGGAAAGATAGTCAGATATGTGAAGAAAGGGCAGAAGAAGTGCTGCAGGATTGTATGGGACAGCGAAGGCCTGACAGACATCCCTACAACTCAAATTATTACAGATGTTGTAATGGGAGTTTTCCATTTTGTATAGTTGTATTTGAATTTGTTTTCTATTTTATTTTGTCTCATTTTAGTTTTAGTTTTAATTTTGTTTTGTTTTCGTTTTTTATTTTATTGTTACAATATTAACCATTTTTAAAAGAAAAAAAAAATTATTGGATTTATCTCAAATTCTATTAAATTAATTGAACACTCTTTTAATTCAATCAAATTTAAATTAGCTATCCATAGTTGTAATACCAGGACTTTAACTTTTAGAATTTTCAAATAATAATTACCTAAATCAGTATATATTTTCAACCATTTGTTATTCATACTTTTTGTTTTGTTCATATTTAATATTAATTTAAAATATATAAAATAAATCTACAGTATTTATAGTAAAAAGTAAAAGAATTTTTAATTAAATCATAGCAATTTAAATTATTGATTAGGGTTTTTTTTTTCTTTCAATGATAGCATTTTAGAAAATAATTGTAAAAAGATTTTTCTTAAGAATAGTGGTTTTTTTTTATAGATATAAATAGTCTGTTTAAACCCTTTTGTTAATATATGTATTTATTTCTGAGAATTAAAAAAAAAATAGCTAGGAAACATTTTTAGCTTCAGTGTACAATTTTTGGATTATTTTCCTTCCGACATGTAAGTACAAAGTTTTTTTAAAAAGTATTTCTTAGAAGTATTTTATAAATCTTTACTATTCAGTATGTTGCTAAATGTATGATCTATGTCTCCTGAAAAATTTGAAATAAAAATATTGAAAAATAAAAAAGTTATTCAAATTTTTGTAGCTTCGGCGCCGAATTTTTGGATTATTTTCCTTCAGACATGTAAGTACAGAATTTTTTAAAAGTATTTCATAAAAGTATTTAATAAAGCTTTACTATTCATTGTGTTGCCAAATGCATGATCTACGTCTTCTGAAAATTTGAAATAAAAATATTGAATAATAAAAAGGTTATTCGAGTTTTCCTTGAAAATTAACAAATTTGGGTACCAATTTTTTTTTCCGTAACAAAGGCAAATAAGAAAAAAAAAATAGAAAAAAATTTGTAACTTTTTTTCTATTCAAGTTAGTAAAATAACTTAAACACTTTTAGAAATGGGATGGCAAGCTCTACTAAATGGAAGGCATCAGAATGCAATCTGAGTAGTTTAAATTTTTATGTTGAAGTGCCTAAATAGTTCTACTAGATTGGATGGCTGCCTGGTCATGCGGTTTGCGCGCTGGACTGTCGTTCAGATTTATCGATGGTCCCGGGTTCAAACCCTGCCCGCTCCCATTCCCCGTCGTCCTGCGGGAGGTTTGGACTAGGAAGTAACTATCTTCAACTCTGAAGGAACATCCGAAACATGTAGAGTCTAGAGGACTTGATAATTGATTAGATCTAGACACTCGAGAGTTTAATTGAGTAGATATCTAAGGTCTAGAGGACTTGATAATTGATTAGATCTAGACACTAGAGTTTAATTGAGTAGATATCTAGAGTCTAGAGGTTAAATCTAAATGTGTTTTTTACGCAAAATGCAGCTGGGCCCACAAAGTAAAGACTCAAGCCCCCTGAGCCCCCACCAAACTATAAATTTCCTATCTACGCCCATGCATCATTATATCATCATACTTCACTAAGTCTCATTTACTATTTAAATACTAAGACTAAAGTGTCTAAAGACAAAGTGTTTATTTTTTTTATTGATTCTGTCACCTTGTGTTGTCAGGTAAACTCTAGAGATCTAGACCTAGTCTAGTCTAGATTACTCGATTGGTTCACCAAACAAAAAATGAAACGGCTCACTGACATCTAGTTCATTAACAAATATTCTGCTCACATGTTTTTAGTTAATTTCTTTCTATTGATAGTTAGCCTGTCTACCTATTAGGGACAAGCATATATATTATACAATTAAACTAGCCTTCTAGATTTCCCTTAAAATAAAAAAAAAGGATTTGAACCGAAAATAGATTTTCAAAAAAGTTAAAGGTCAGTTGAGGACACCATAAAAGATTTTAAAAATCTGTGGACATTTTACAACTGCTTGCAGATCATATCATCTATGATATCTGCATTATAATTTTATAATAGTCTTTCTGGGCTTGTTAATAAACTGGGTTCAATTTGTGCAATTAGATCTAAATCTAGTATTTTTAAATCATTTTCTAAAGATGCTGGGAGTTACAATGAAACAGCTCTTTTCTTGATAACAGGCTAAGGCTTCTGAACTATAATCTTCCTAGAAGCCTCTTTCAACACATAAGATAAAGAACCTTATAAAATCAAGTACTATTAATTATTTTACTTTTTCACTTTGATAAAATGCTTCAAAAACTTCTAATAGATTTCTTTTCAAGTTTCATTTTGTTTAGCACATAAATTGAACATACTATTTAGATCTACAGATCATAATTATATTAATGTATTTAATTATAAAATGCTTTTATTTCTCTCATACTTAAGGTGAGGAATGGTTTGCCTTGGTGCCTTTCTTTTTGACTGTGACATTTATTCTGTATGCAATGATTCATACAATATGCAGTCGCCGTCGCCGCAGAGCAGTTCCAAAGCCTAAGGTAGTATTACTTTTTTTTTGTTTTAGGGGAGGGCAAATGCTCATCTTTTAATGATATGTTGATTCAAATACATAGTTTAATGAAATAATTAAGACAGATGTGCTCAAGTTAATTTGGACTAACCTTCCTAGGTCTAATTTTAATTGCACAAATTATGTAATTTTGTTAAAAACTAACATTTGTATAGTTGACGTATAGGTCCTGCAAGGGTCTGTTTCAGAATTTGTGTGCTACGTTTCATATAGATCTCTATCTTTACACCTATGCGAAAGATGATGCTCATAGCCAATTTTGTCAGAGAACTTAGGTTTTTAGAGGCTATGAAAATAACAGCAAATAAAATAAAAAGAAAATAACATTTTATTGAACTGTATAAAATTCGTCTTAACCTTATTGCACAGAAGAGCAAATATAAATTTCTTTTTTCATGTCTCAGAAAAGGAATTAAAGAAACATATTACAGTATTATGCTCCGAAAAAAAATTTCAATGCTAATTCAAATATATTATGTGGTATTTTACTTCATAGTGTTCTTGGTTTCCAGTGTATTGAATTTTAGGATTTTTAATTCAGGCCTTGAAGAAGTTCCTGACCATCCTTCTAGTTGTAATAGGTACTTGACAAATAAAAGGAAATATTGATGTGTTCGGCCATAGTCCTGCTTTAGAAATAGGTTTATTTTATTTATCAGCCACGTTGACTTTAAGGTCTCATAGAGCAAATAACCTAAAACATGAATGAAGTTCAATAGCGCAGTAGCATAGCTAGGGATTCGGGGACCCAAGGGACTTGACCTTTTTAGGGGACACCGCATTTTAACATCATGACATGAGTTAATGTAGATAATGTTATGGGATAATATCATATGACTTCACTTCTTACTAATTATTACTTCTCATTAGCCACAGAACATTACAAAATAGAAATATACTTAATAACTAGTTTCACTTGTATACAATGGCACTTTATTTATCACTGGGAAATCCGTCCAGTCTTCCTAAAACGTCGCTATCTCTAACTACTATTCAAAACAGCCTACTTCTAGATGAACGCCATTCTTTATTTGCCAAAGTATACTACTCATTAGTCTGTCTTTCTACGTCATTACTTTTTACAGTTGCTAAAGCTATACACAATATATTTGTTTAACAAAACTAACCTACTCTCTAAACTAGTACATTACAATAATAAATATATATATATCTAAATTCCAATAGGTACAGTATATAAGTAAAATTTAACTAAAAATAATCATTAAGACTAAAATTTTTGTAAATAATTCCATTGTTTATTGCACAAGTGACAAATCTCGATTCATATCGCCTCAAGTCATGCCTCTATAACATCATCTAGATCAATAACTCCCTCGTGAATAGCAAGATAACCTCGGCAATGGCATAATATTTAATGTAAAAGAAATGAGGACCTTCATTTGAGGGCTCCCTCAGGTGGGATTCTGGGGGGACTTTCAAATTTGGACCTCCCCCACCCTAGCTACGCCACGGCAATAACGTTTAAGCTATTGCATATACATTTTCTTAATTGAATAGGGTAAGAAATTGTTTAAAAATACACGTTTTCAATATATAAAAAGTTTTTAAAAGATTTATTTTGTTGCAAAACTTGTTTTACTTTGGTAGGAAACTTTGATGATAAACATTTCATGCTTTTCGCTAGGGTTTTTATTTTAGTGACTGACTTAGAAATCTTCTACCATTATTTGTTTGTTGGATTCAGGTCAATCTATCTCTGATGAAAGAAGACCCTAAAGTGGTTACTCAGATGGACATTGAAGATCTTGGAGACAAAATTGCATTCTGTAGGTGCTGGAGATCAAAGAAGGTTAGCTTAGACATTGCACTTAGTATCCATGCTTATAGCCTTCAATATTTTGTTTTAATGTTTGTAATGCTAAAAAAAAAACCAGTAACGTAAAAACAAACAAAACAAAACTTAAATTTTAAGAAACTAGTTAAAATAGAATTAGAAATTATAAGTTAAGTAATACCATCTACATTTCTATCAATCTAGGGCCACATAAAAAAATAATTGTAACTTGAAAAAAATTATACAATTTTATTCAAAAATACAGTGGTTTCAACACATTCACCCCTGATGATACCAACGTTGATTTGACCCCATTAAATTAAATTAATTTTTGGTTTTATAAACTTTAATTTTTGTCCAATAAAAAGAGCATGCATTCTTCTTTAATTATATACCTTTTATAACATTTCCTGATTACATACAAAAAAGTTATTGAAGTTAAATCATAATGAATCATATATGGTAATGAAACAAAAATGAGCAAAATGAATAATTTCATCACAATGTGGAAAATAATTACAGAGAGAAAGAACTAAAACTTTTTGGCCTATTTAGAAGAAGTAATCCTTGAGTAATTATGGGCACAACATGGCCTAGAATGTTTCGATGTGCCAAATATCCAAAATTTCATTTATCTAGTCAAAACTGGCCCACGGACCCCTAAGTGAAAAGGCTGCATCTATTCATACTTTTTAAATTACAAATGTAAAAAAAAGATTTTGTTTTATATAGTTTGTTCTTTTCAAATTAAAATTTTACTTTAAAATAACATTTTAAAAAATTTAATGACTTGGATAAGGTTGATGGAAATTTATGTGTGTAAAAATAAAGCAAAACTAGCACAATTTTTACCATGTACAAGATAATTAATAAATTATTATAACTTTAAAAAAAAGATATGATTATGGTTGCAACTTTGCTGAAACAGCTCATTCAATCTGTTTGAAATAAAGAGTTAGGTTAGGGTCCTCTATTCAGAACTTAGTAGTTTGTCTCCCTTTTTCGTGTATGAATAAAATCTTTGAAATATTTTTTTTTTGCTTTCTAAAAATAGATGTAAATCTTTGTTTAACACATACAAACACACAAAATTATTTTGATAATTTAAAAAAAAATAGAGGTTTGAGACATTGCCAGTGACATCTGTGTAGAGACAGCTTGCTCCCCAATGCGCTGTCTTAGGACCTAACTCTAAGTTAGTAAGTAACCCTCATGTTTCAAATTTATTTCCTAGTTTCCACTGTGCGATGGTTCTCACAACCAACACAATGAAGAGACCAAGGACAATGTTGGCCCACTTCTGCTGCGTAGAGGAGAGGAAAAATAAACCCAGACAGCCTGCACTGAGTCTGCTGTTTGTCTCATCTGGAAATGTCTGTGTCAAGGTAATGGATTGATTGGTTCTTGATGAGCCTAGAGGAAAAAATTCCATAAACCAATTTGTAAACAAAGTTGAAATGTACCAAGTGTACTCTTCACATTTTGTGTCGGTGATGTCTACACTGTAGTTTTGTGTTAAGAAAAGAAGTAATTAAACCCAGCAGCACTTATCAAACAACTTACGACTTACACATGATGTGACTATATCTATATACATGCTCTAATCTACTATTAGTACAATGAAGTTTTGTTTATTACCTTTGTTTGTAGGTCTACTCTCAAACTTGCGTTTGAATTTACTATTAAATGTTTAAACGCTATATGGCTTTGAAATTCAATGTTTAAATTTGGGTTAATCTCTGAAAGTCTACATGAGAATATGTTTCTGTGTTTAAGATTGTTTACAAACTATGCTCCTAATAGTTATACAGCTCAATACTCAACGTTGTTGAAACCCATCCAGCATTTCTGTTTGTTGTGTAGAAGCTGTTCATTACATGCTTTCTGTTCTTCTATGTTGATCAAATGTTGTTGCTATTTTCATTTTCTTTGCCTTCTAGTGCTTTTTGAAGTATTTCCCTTTTTTTATATCAATATTTTTTATTGCAAAGGAATGGTGAGTGTAACTTATTATTTCTATTTATTCTAGTTATTTCTATACAAATTGTTATAGACCAGGTTGATTGTACACTTGACTAAACTGCCATGTAGAGTACATTAACAGTACATTATGATCATAATTGTAGGTCAGTATAACTATTAGTTTGTTGTAATAGATGATTAGAATTATGAATAGATTACTTTAAATACAATTTAATTCATTTTGTTCGCTGTCTTATTAGCTAGTTTCATTGTTGTACTAGTATACTAGAAGTATCTTTAGTAAACGTCGTTTTCGTTAATTGAATTTGTGAAATTTTTTTTTTGTAATTTGATTGCAATCATTCAAAATGAAATGTAATGGCAATAACATTGTGTTTTTGTTTTCTATCTTTATGAATCTTGAAGTTGTTGTTTTTAAAGTGATTTTTTTTTTTCACATTCCTAACAAGTTATTGTTTGAATTCCTCATGAGACATAATGATGAAAAAATTTTGTACTTTGTTGGAAATTTTGCTTTAATGCAATCTTGGAATAAATATATTTATAAAAACCAAATAGATATACCTTCAGCACTTCTTTTCAAATATTTGTTTGTGTTTGTTTAACTTCTTTCTGATGTTCATTCAGAATTGAATTTCTATAGCCCAAAAGAGCTCACAGCTCAGGAGCAAAAAGCTGGCTAGAAGAAGAAGAAGATAGCCTAAACCTCCCACATTCTTTGAATTAATATACTGATTAAAAAAAAAAATATATTTATAATACTTTTAGCACTTCTTTACTGATTGTTAATGTTGTATGTATAGTTTCAACAATTAGGGTTAGGGTTATAAATCTGTCAATGCCCAGGGTATTAATTTATTATTTAATTTTTTTTTTGTTTTACATGTTTTGGATGCTCCTTTTGAATTGAAGTTTGTTACATATTAACCCAAACCTCCCTCAGGATGGAGGATGGCAGGTTTGAACTTGAGACCAATTAGACAACAGTCCAGAGCGCATACCAGGTGACCAGTCAGCCATCCTTTTAAGCTGAAATAAAGAAATTGGCTTTGGTATATTACCTCCATCCGTATTAGCAAATAGCAATGTTCAAAACATATTAAAATAGGTGCATAACTCCTATTGCTCACTACAGTAGGCTACTAAGTTCCTTGTAAATGCTGTTTAGTTTGTTAGTTGCTGTTTTTTTTTTTTTAAGTGCTTATAGAAGGCATAAATAATTTGATTCATCAGATCTATCACCTCTGACCTTTCTGTCATTAGAACAGGCTAATTACTACCTCCAGTGGAGAGGTTTTCTTCAGCATATCTAGTCATAGTTTCAAGTAATACCTATTTTCAAGGGTGAGTATCTGTGTGTGTTGCCTATGTAGGCGTAGTTAATGGTTCTAGAAGGTGAATCTAATATTAATAAAGATTTTTTTTATTAAATAGTCGATGTTTTGAAGTGGTTTGTTAGATCATAGGTATCTAGATCTATTTATTTTTTTTTTTTTAGTTTTAGTAAGAATTTTTTAAAAAAATATGAGGGATGTAAATAAGCTGTTAAGGTACACCCACCTGGTAATTTCCCAACACACTGTCGCTACTATTATATGAACTAGCCTGCTTCTTTTTTTTTTTCTTACAAACGTTCCCTAGAAAAGATTTCTTATGTTCTTCTAACTAGATCTAGATCTTTTTAGAGAATGTCTTTGAATCTCATCAGACGAACTGAAAATAAAAATGCGATTTAATTATAAACAATTAGTTTTATTAAAAAAAAAAAGTTAAGACAAATCAAGCTTGGCATTATCAGCTTTGTGTAACTAAGGGCGGTAAGCCATACAGTGACGTCTCCTTTTCTATGGTGTCTAGTCTGTTTCATATATTAACATGTTTCAAGTACAATACAGAAAGATCGACTGCTGCAGGGGTTGAAAAAAAAAACAATGGATGTTTGGGTTTGTTAATAATTAAAGTTGGAACTATTTTTTATAAATCTAAATGGCATATCCTTTTTATTGCAAAGCAAACTCAGTCTGTATGGTAAAAAAGTTTGTACACGTCATATCTTCCACACCCATTCTGTGATCAAGTTTAAACTTTGCAAAATTATTTATTGGCATAGATAAGTCATGAATCAATTTTAAAAAATATGAACAAAGTAGTCAATTAATTACTCGTAAAAAATTATTCTGTTTGATACCAATGGGGAAAATTAATCCTTCAGTATTCACAGATAGGCCTACGACTTAATATGTAGGGTTTAGTCTCCTTAGATAATTGAACACGTTATTTCTCCCACACCCATTCTCAGATCAAGTTGAATCTGATTCAAAAAAAAATTATTATTGTACATAACAAAGCATGAATCAATTTGAAAAATTATTGGTAATTATTTTCTTTGATATCAAATAAAGGGAATAACTTCATTATTGGGAGTGATATTTCTAAATATGCAGTTGTTTCCCTTATATAAGCTTTGTTGTGTGTTTGTTTGGTTTGTTGTTGCTGTTTTTACAGACTTTTTGTTTAATATTTTGCTTGTTTAAATTCCTACCGTGAAACAGTACAGATTTAGGGACAGAAATATGGCATTGACCTTCTACAATCCGTCTTAAACGTGCTTGTTCACGTCGTGATTTACGACAGCCGCAGAGCTAGCTGTCGGAAACACGGCCATTTATTACACACTCAGATTTATCTGACAAGATAACTTGACTGAGCTTTGACACATCGATAGTTTATGACGTTAGTGCAATAAAATAAGCACAGCATGGGTTGTAATGCAGTGTGATGGAAGTGTCATGGGTTGGCACATTAAGAAATGAACAATGCGTGTAGGCAGTAGCGGGGTGGCTAGTGGGGCAGCCGACCCCAGGCCCCGCGCAAGAGAGGTGCCCCGCGAAAGGAGATTTCCTTTCACCTTCAGTTTCGAAAACCAGACCAGTTCTAAAAAAAACTAAGACCTGATTCTCCATATGTTGGAAGCCTTTTCCTGCACATAGAATTCTGTATGATACCAATTACCATGTAAGATCTTAGCATGACATTTTTTGTTTTGAAAATACCGTTCAGTTTCTGTAAAGACGGCATCTTATGACCTGGCGATTTTAAGAGGCTATCATTGTTTAACAGTTCAACTTGGCTTTTAAAAAAAAACACCAGTTTGCACATCGAAAAGCCAGAAAAATTCCTAAATTAGTTCCGTCTGTGACCGGCTAAGCTACTTTTTAGCAGTAGCGTAGCTAGAGTATATGATGCCTGGTGCGGTACCTCATCTTGATGCGCCCCCCCCCCCCCCCAAAAAAAAAAAAAAAAAAACAACTAACTAATTAATAACATTGCAAAACCTTACTTTTTTTGTTCAAAATAATATGTATTCATTAATCAAATATTGTTAATTAAAAAAAAAAATCACTTTTTACATAAACTTACTACAAATGAATTTTACGCGCTTTCTTGCTGACAAAAGTATACTTAATTTTATCGAAATCAATTTTTTCCACCAGCTCTTGTTCAATGGAAAAAAATGGCCAAATTAGTGATTCGTAAATTTGTCATCGTTGATCGCAAGTAATTCTTAATCAGTTTAAGTTTGGAAAAACTTCTCTCGCATGTAGCGACGCTTACCGCAATAGTCAAAAATATGCGAATCATGATGACGATATTCGGGACTGAATCATCTAGCTGATATTTTTTTATAAAATTCAAGAGCTCACAGGTCCTTGTTTTGGAAGTTCGGAGGCTTCTGATGAAACTGTGACAAACCGTTGAAGCCTCATCAGAAATTCGTTTAAATCAATGTCGCTAGGAGTACTATCGAGATTGATTTCGACCTGAAGATTTAATAGCAGGGAAGGCAGCTAAAATTCATATCTATCTGCTACATCATGAAGTTGCTCGAATCGGGTGATTATTTCTTGAACTATCCTGTCCAAGGTAGAATAAATTTCCCTTCGTAGCTCTTCTTTGTGTGTTAGTACGGAGTAGTCACTTTTCTCACCAGGCATCTTTTTCTTATGGCCAATACGTTTTTGAGGTTCTGTACTGATTCTCATATCTGAGCACACGCTTTCGGCAAAGGTAATGCTGGCTTCAGCGATGTCCTCTCGATTACTACTTAAAAATGTCTCTAATGTTTTTAGTTTGAGTGAGCCGTCTCGAATAGACAATCCTTGTTTTTGAAGGTAGAATTGCGCATCATTAATTTCAGTTAATACAGGAGCCCAAAATCCAAGATAGGTGAGAAAATTAAAAGACTGAATAGCAACTAATAATCCACCTGATTCAGATCTAGTCATCTCTGCTAGTTAATGTCACCAGAGTTTCTATAATTATAGAAAATTTACCCCTAACCATCTTGACGGCTTCTCCTCTGGCGTTCCAGTGGGTCTCAACTAAACGTTTAAGGCTAGTTCCGGTTATTTGGATGAGGATATCCCAGCGGTGTGTTGAAGTTGAGAAAAAGGCGTGTAAACGGTCCAGTGTACCAAAAAATGTTACCGAATTGACTTTAGCTTTAGCAGCTCGAATTTCTGCTAGATTAAGAGAATGGTTTGAGCAGGCAATGAATAGTGACTTGTAGAATACGTTTTTGGACACCGTAGTTTTGACCGTTCATGACCGCAGCATTATCATAGCCTTGACCCCTGCAGTCCATTATGTCTAAGCCATCCGAACGCAGTTTCTCTAGAATCATCTCAGCGATTCCAGCAGCATGCTTGTCCTACGTGTCGATGAAGTCAACAAAAGACTCACGAACCTCCACCTCGTCATTATCCATGACAACATACCGTAAAATTTGGGAAGTTTGATCCAGCTTTGAGATGTCAGGTGTACTGTAAAAAATAATAGAGAAATATTAGGCTTGTTCTACTTGCTGTATGATTTGTTTTTTTTAGCGTGATCCCACAATATTGTAATAAATTCATTTTGTATTTGTGGAGACATGTATGTATTCGGTCTGGAACAAAGCTTAGTTCGAAGCACATGCTCCTTCAAGAGTGGATAGTACTTTGATAGTAATTTTACTAACTCTCGAGGTTTTCGTCTCTTGTATAATCAAATCTTGGGCCTTGTTATCAATATTGTTCCCTACTCTCAGGCGAACTTCAAGTTCCCTCCAAGCAAGCGATGACTGAATGTGAGCTCTGCTAATCTCATGTTTTTCTATTTTCTGGATAACCTCCACCACTCATTGAATCCATTTTTGGATTTAAATGAAGATTTGGTACTTGATCTTGTTGAGAAGAGTATGCAGGGGAAGCAAAATAAGGATTCTTTTTTTTGGCGATTAACATATCCACTTTCTAAGAACTTTCTCGCCGTTTGACATTTGCCGGAAAAACCAAGCCTTTGAAAGCTTTCTAGCCTTTCCTTTTGCTGATTCTTGATGTCTATACGCCTCTCTGAACTGACTGTCCATACGCTGAACTGTTTCAGATCCTTGAGTGGCAAGGTGTATGCGAATATTATCTGTGATGACATCAGGGCAATCTCCAATGTCGTTCAGTCTAGAGTTTGTTATCCTGCTTTCTGTATTGTTTACACAGTCTGATGGTTCAGCTTCTTCTGTATGAATTTTTGAGGAGTGTACTAAAGACTTGCTTGTGTGCTGTCCTTTAGTCTCTAGAGCCTGCTGTATTGAAGTATTTTCTTCTTTTTCATCATTCAGGATGTCGGCCTCATCATTTTTTTCTAGATTCAATGATAACCGTCTCATCTTGCTTTGTTGCTTTAAATTGTTCAGTTAATTCATACCCAATAACAGCTCGCCTATAGTCGGTGGACTCTGGCAATGATGTGACTTTAAATTGTCTCGATGCTTCTTTAGACTTAAGAAATTTAAGAAACGCACCTCACTGCGGTCAAAGAAACTGCTTATGCAGATGACATTGTCCTCTGGTCAACCGACAAGAAAGCCGACCTAATACAAGCGGCATTACAAGCAGACCTCCAAACCATCTCCTCGTATTGCGACAAATGACAGATTCAGATAAACGTTGCCAAAATGACCTGGTCCCTGTTCAGCCTAGGGATCGACATTCTTAAGGCTCCATTCGAGCTTCAACTTGGTGGGCTGCGACTCCAACGTGAAAACACACCAAAATATCTAGGGGTAACCCTGGATAGAAAGTTGTCAATGCTCCAGCTCGTCCAGGAAGTTGAAAGAAAAGCCTCGGAGATTTAGCGTTACTAAGAAAGCTAGCCAGCACAAAGTAGGGTGCCAAAGCTTACATGCTACGCACATTGTACTTAGGGGCAGTCAGATCACAAATTGAGTACAGCTATACAGTTCAAGTATATGCTATTAAAACTGCCCTCGAATCACTCGACCGAGTACATCACAGGCACCTTTCGGACAAGCCCAACAAACGCTGCTGAAATCTTAACAAATGTGGCCCCTTTACATTTAAGGAGGGAGAGGGCGGTACTTACGACCTACGAGCGCTACAAAAGCGCTATTCTACCCACCACAATCTTAGTGAAACATTGGATCGTTCCTCCACATTGCGGTCAATTTAACTAAATCAGCCGGGCTCTCCACTTATAGAATTCCTATTAGAAGAATTAGTACTTGCCCTCCGATGAGGAGAATGCCGGCCCCACAAATAAATGTGAGCTTGCGCTCCCAGAGCTATATTTTTGTGTATTCTATTTTTTTTATAGGCTAGTGCCAAATTTATTATTTGTACTTCCGCTTTTTGTGTAGGTTAGGGTGGGGTGTATAAAAAGTGATGTACTACATGCTGTCTTAAAACAGTTCAGTGTACAGTTGACCAGTGGTCAGTATAGTATGTCTGTGTGACAGCCGAAGATCTTTGTGGTCTGTCGTGTAATTATTTTATATTTCTGTACCTGGGACGGCCTGTAAGTGTATAACTATTTTATATTTTCTTTTACTAGATCTATGGCACACTGTGTGTAAATATGCTAGATATATTTTTAGTTTTATTTTCTAGTTGGCAGTTTATGTTTTAAGCATGTGATTTAAAGATGGCGGCATCCATCAGTCCTGCTTTTCTAGATCTAATAGAATATATGATTTTATGTATTGCAGGCTATTGTTACTGCTGTTTTAAACTGCTTTTAGCTGCTGCAATTACACTGCTGTTGTAGATTTATTTTGTTTCTGTACTAGATCTAGTTTAGTATTGCCTTAGTCAAGCCAGTCAAGACTTAGTGGCTTAGTTATACTGTTATAGTCTGTTTCTGTTCTTAAGTAAGGTACTAAGGCTAAGATGTTCTTTTTTTGGTTATAGTTATGGGTTGGTTGTAGTAGTAGGATATTGTAGATCTAGACTAGTTTATTGTAGTGAGTTTGTGTAGGTCTAGGCTAGTAATTGTAGTGATTTAGTTAGTTTGTTGTGGTGTAGATTTAGAGGCTTTTAGTTAGTTGATGGGTTCAGTAGTGGTGGTTAGTCAAGTTAGTGTATATATTATAATTTATTATTGATTTATTTTTGCATATGTAAATAAAGTTTCGTTTGTTTATTTATCCTAACTAAAGTTTCGTTATCTTGCTTTCCTTTAGTTTAGGTTAGTTATAGAAAGTTGTCTGGTTACTTAGGCGACTCTAGCTCCTTGGTCACCATACCGAGGTGCACAGATTGAGCCCACCCAGTAGCGCTAACATCTGCCTACTGTTGGTAAATTTTAATGTTGAGCAGAAGAGAAAAGGTCTCTCCCACTCGCGCCTGCCTGACCTGCTCACATAAACATGTCCCTTATAGGGCAAGAGGGAGCCACCAAGAGGCGATTAACACCTGCCATACTCCAAAACTTGGCATCAGCTACAATAAAGTCCTACCCATCAGATGCTATTTTCTGTTATACCGATGGGTCGGTAATGAGGGACCCCGGTAGATCTGAGTATGGGGCCCTTATAGTCTACCCAGACTGGACAGAACCAGAGATTCCGATTTCTCCTTCTGAGCTTAAAAGGGTTTTGAGGCGCCAGCCAGACAAGTCAGTCTTGAGCACTGTTCATCATTTTGTTTACGTTACAGTATTACAATTAACTAGTTAGTTAAAAAAAAACTCGTAGAAAACAAAGGTTAGCTTATTTAAAAATATTGACATAACAATAGAATTATTTCCAAAATTAAACTATAAAGAATCATAAAGAAATGAATAAACTAAGACGATTGTTTAGAGCTAGAGTTTAGAAATATATTTGTAAACTCAATATCTAGATTAAACCAATGGACTAAACAATGAAGTAAAAAAAGGTTGGTCTATCTTCTTCTTCTTTATATTACAGAGCATCGATCAGTGTAGTAACAACATGTACCGTGTGTCCGAAATAAATCTAGTAAATTAGATTGAAACTGTTCTATAGCTTACATTGTATTGAAGAAATAGTCAAGGAGATGAAACAAAATAGCGACATGACTAGGTCATAAATCGTTAGTTCATGTTTAAAATACAGTAGTTTATGTTTGCTCGTGTCCATACAATTAGTCGTTTTTACTGAAAAGCCCACGGAAATAGGAAATTAATACACACTGGGGGAATTTTGGTGCCCTGTGCGGCCCGCACCACCCTCACATTTGTAGCTACGCCACTGTTATTTAGTGTTAGTTTTATTGTGACTGTTCCGGTTTTCCTCGTATAATAGTTACTTTCCGACTCCAGCAGGATTAGCAGAAACTATTATTATCTAATTTGTTGATTTTTTTTTTCATCTTAAATGTTTCTGGATCATTAGTTACGTTGATTATTAATGGGTAAATCTTACCAGCAGAACAATTACAATACAGGAGGCTTACGTAATGCAGTCAAACGGCCACTAGTAAGGTACTATGTTTTGGAACAAAAATAAGGTCTACAGCGTTAGAGGCGGACGAGCCCTCTAGCTGTGGTACGGTATATATAGACTACCCTTTCGGCTTAGGGCCTTGCCACTGAAACTCGCCCGGGGCTCCGCGCTCTGCTAAGGCTGCCTCTGCGTGTAGGCTGATCTTAATCTTTTGTTGTGAACTAAGAGGCTCCACACGAACTATAATACGAAACTACCTATCCCTTAGTCTGTAGGACCGTTGGGCCACCAAGCAAGACTTGTCGACCGTCTTTCTCCATTCCTCCCTGTCTTTTGCCTTTTTTAAAACCTTTTTCAATGGTAGGCCCGTCCATTCTTTTGTGTTGTTGTTGTTTTTTGTCCTCCCATCGCTTTCTCTGTCTGCCTCTTCTTCTTTTTCCTGGTACTGCTCCCTGAAGGAAGATAAGTGACACAAATTTTATTTTCTAACTTGCACTAGCGCGAGGTGTCTGGACAGTGACCACACTTTGTCTGCCCTTTTATGTAAGGGCTATCGCCACCAATACGGGACAAAGGATAAATGGCGATCTGCTGGCCAGGAGAGTTCTCGAGATGTCGGCAAAGAATCCTTATTACAGAAGGACCTCATTTTTTAACATTTTTGATGGCCTTGTTAAAATTATAATAGTTCTGTATACTACTTTTGGGTTATCCTGAAGTCTTCGAAGTATGGATGTCAAAGAGGAGGAGGCCCAAGGCTGAGAAGTATTGTGGTTTAAGCTTTTAAAAAGAGCCTTATATTTGGTATGTTTACCTATAATTAAATACGTTAGCCCTACTGAAGTTTGTGCCGCCAACAAAAGATCTCTATTGTCCTCTATTCTAGGCCTTTATTTTCGATTTTGTTTCAGGTGTAATCAAACTTAAAGGGGTCTGCCTCTAAGTTAGCTTAGTGGCTTTTATATAGCACAACTATCATGCTTACAGAATACTCTGTGCGCTATGATCCTATCTCTTTTGTGGACCTAATATGGGGGGGGGGGGGGACTGAATATCTCGATGGTTTCCCGTGCTGGCTTTAGGTACTTAAAAACCAAACTCTGCTCGTGTTGGGATTCGAACTCAAGCCTCTTGGTAGGTAGCTTAGCCGCCCCTCTGATAGGTAGTCAAGCGCTCAAAACTGCAACCTACGATGCTTAATGAGGTTTGGATTATTGGACTGGATGTTGTTTTTTTTGACGCTATGACACGGGGGCTGGAAATGTATTTGGTTGAATAAAGTTGACTATTGTCGATGTAGCATTATTATGGGAATCTTAGGCAACAGTATTGAAAATCATAAAACTTAAATTTATCTTTCGTAAAAATCTACAAAACTGCAGAAATGATTAAAGACACTATGTGTTTAATTCACTCGATGTCTTGTACAAAAATAAATCTTTTTGTTTTAATGTGCTTGATCATGTTATTTCATTTTTTTGGCATCGTTAGATTTTAATCGTTTTGTTGCTTTGAAAAAACTTCACCTCTGACCTTTTTTGTCATTAGGCAGGTTAATTACCTCCTTAATCCTAATGGAATATTTACATTGATTATTCCTTTTTGGTAAATAGACCTAACCATAAGTACAGCTGGTCTCTTAAAAGGAATAGCTCTACATCATAAACTATTAGGGACATGTAGAGACAGCAACATTCAAATCATAATCATCAAATTAAACATTTAAGTAAAAGATGTCACCAAACTGAAAATAAAATAATAGGATAAGGGTAAAGTCTTAATTTATCTCTTTCAGACACTTAGAAGATATGGGGACACATATTTCTGATTCTATGGCTGACGGTTAACGTGAGGGTATCATGTAGCCAGGACAACGACCAACCTCCTCCCCGGTGTTCCATGGACCCATTAGACTTGGATGAACTAAGAGGCATCCTTAAATCCCAAAGCTGAAATTTCTAGGATTCGAACTAAACCCCTCGGTTTGGAAACCAATGGATTCACCACCACGCCCCTCTACATAGTAATAGGCACAACAGATAATTTCTCTGTATGTTCGCTGTTTATTACGGCTAAAGCTTGCCTGCAAAAGAGGGAATAGGAAACGTTGCAGGTCAGTGTTCAGGCTGTCTATAACGATGGTCTCGGTGGAAGTCGCCTTGACCTATCTCTGTGGAGAGAGCTCGTGCTGAATGTCGCGGGAAGGACTAAATCTAACTTGAAATAGTAGATAACTTCTTACCGAAAAAAATTTTTTTTCTCTAAATAGCAATAATAATATTAATAAATATAATAATAATAATGATGATAATCTTTATTTACCATTAACTCTTTCTCTCCTAACTGACGATACCAGCGTTGATTCCACCAGAATGTTGTTGGTCTCGTATTACATTACAAGTGTCGTATTCATTACCCTCCTTACCTTTTTTAGTTCTTCATTTAGATTAACTTTCTTATTTTCAATGCACAGCTATCTATTGATTTGACACCAATATGATAAGAACATATGACGAAGACAAATTGAGCAGGATGTCACGTTTAAAACTGTCTTATCATAAAACCGATTTCTGTTAAATCAATCTGTAACAAGACACGTTCTGACTTATTGGTGTTCCTCACTGGAGTGGTGGAACTACAATAAAATCTCATAAAGATATTTAGGTGCTTATCAAGAAAAAGCTAATTAGTTCTTTACTTAAATAGAGGCCTAGTCTATTTATATTAATTCTTTCCAACGCCCCAGATTTGCGGATCTCCGTCTCGACAGGTCTGGGAAACCAAAAATTCTCGACCTGTATGGTGACATGTATGCACTACGCTAAACAGCAGGGTTCTGTCCAGGGCTTTTAGAAGAGATTATTTGAACCTCTCAGGCACTCACTTAAATAGAGTTTGATGATGATAATGTTGAATTATTATAATATATAAATATTTAAGCGTAAATATAAAAAAAGGCTTAAAATTATTAATTTCTAAACTGTTCCAACAATGATTGGAGAAAAAGTTGGCAGTACTTCGACAGCAAATAGAAATATAACGATTAAGAAAGTGAATCTTCCATTTACAACTTTATAGCAACCGGCCATTGTTGACATGTGTTGCCCGGATTCAAACTATTTCATATCTTTCGATTGCTTTGTACTCTCTTTCCTGTAAAACTAATTAAATTATGTCTATTGTGGGCTTGCATGTACTCAAGAAGGAACGCCGGTAAATTGACAATGGTGTTAGAAAAAAGTCTTGTCAATGTTTTACCATGATCACATCTTCGATATTGTTAGTTTCATCACTCCCTGGTTGATAATGTGAGCATTACCAAAAATAATCTTCATAAAATCTTAAATGCTGCTAGTAGTGCTGTCAATAACAAAAAAATCTCCCTTACACAAATATTTGAAAAAAAAATGTTTTAAGAAAGCTATGTAGAATTTTAACTAAAAAAGAGACACTCTCTGGATGACGACGTTAATTTTTTGTCCCCATAGAAAGGTTACAAGAAACCGTTCACAAAAACAGACAAAATATTATCTAAAAGTTATGAAGAACAACCATGCATGATTATAATTAGCCTATATCAATGATAACTAAGATTAATATTAATAAGAGTTTCTTTCTTATGAAATAGAGGGCCCAGTTACCTGGCAGGTCTGCCGAATATATTTTGGATGACTTGATTCAAGTGAGTGTTTCATTAGCTCTGTCGTTTCACGCTTGTCTTACATTTAGTCCGGTCCCAAAATCATGACGATCATTCGATTGATTTGTACTTTTTAGCATTAAGAGTTTTCCAGGTCACTGGATATAACCATAGATTAAATATAAAAGTGAATTCCATTATTCCTTTCAACTGTAACTTTTCTTTTTTTAACGGATTTTATAAGGCTATTGAATCGAGCACAAATGTTGAGCCAAACGGCAAATCACGGTCGCTATATTTCCCAACACTGCACTAGGTTTCTTTAAGTCCTTTTAAACAGCCATTATATCATAAACTGCCAGTTTCAGAAAAATTCTAGACTAAGATTTTTTTTCCCTCAAAAATTAAACGTTACAATAGCGTTAAATCAGCATTTCTTAACTGAGGTCTGCCGACGGTACCGTCATAGAAGGCCTGAACACTGACCTGCAACGTCGCATTCTGTGGGCAGTGGAGACCAATAGCTTGTTGCCACGTCACAGGTCTCTACGTGCAGAATTTGAACTCATTCAGAGAATGGGAAGTGGGAACAATAACGTGTTCAAAATACGCACCAGACTGACGGTAGAGTTAATAGAGACTTTGTAACTTTGTCAGCAAATAGTGACGTGGGCACATAATGTATGCGTTATTCGGACGATCTGATTACCTGTTAGAATAGTGACATAAAAAAAATCTTTGATAACACTTTTTTACATGTGATACTAGCAGAACGCACCGGTTACGCCCATTGATTTGTTCCTGAGCTTTTTTTTGTTTATTATGGCCGGAACACACAGCCTTTTTTTTTAATAAACGGCCCACATTTTAACGATCAACCTAACATACATTTTTAGCCCGTGAGTTATTGTATCTCTTATAGTGAAGTTTCTCTCTCCCCCTCTCTCTCTCTCTCTCTTTCTCTCTCTCTCTCTCTCTTTCGCCCTCTGGAACCACCATGTTGTTGTTGTTGTTTTTACCTGCGCATCATAATTTCTCCCACATAGACTTAATTTGGAAAGACTTGCTTCATAATACGCCCTCGACACCTACAAGATCTCATAGTTTGGGCCCGTTGATATTAGTAGCACTTTTACTTACCCCCCTCCCCCGCTAACAACTAAAGTTACTTCTTTAAAAACATTCCCGTTCCTCTGTCTTGGTATTTTGTACTCGAAATCAAAAGGAATATCAATTTGGTTTTATTAATTGTAATTCTGTTTTATTTTTACATCATTTGAATGGAGCGAAATGACAGTACATCTAGAATCTAGATTATCAATGCTATCAGGAATAAGATTTTTTTTTTACAGTGCTACCAAGTGCCATTCCCTGTTGTCTCTCTCTCTTTCTCTCTCTCTGTGTCTTTCTCTCTCTCTCTCTCTTTCTCTCTCTCTCTCTCTTTGAAAAAAAAAACACTCTAGATCTATCAAACTCTTGAGGCCATTTTTTTTTTTAAAAGATCAAAACATAAAAAGTGAAATGAATTTCCTCAGTTATAGAGGTCTATGAGAAACTAATGAAACAATTTCTCAGTAAGCAATTACTAAGAGGTAAAACAAACCTATCTGCAAAATTTACAATTTAACATTTCACTTTGTTACAGCCAAACGCATCAAAGCGTAACTGACCAAAAAAAAACTTTATTTCATTTTTTTTATTTGCATTAGAGGTAGTTTTTGTTTTGGTAAGATTTGTAAAATAATGTTTTCGAGTCTATTTTGAAAAGGAAGTGAAAATAGCATATTAAAAATAAGTAGACTTACGCAAAAAGAAAAAAAAATGATTTAAATATATGGAATTTGTGTGATATGGTTTTTATACTCTATAGATCTATGTAGACTTCGGCCGTTTTTGGGAAATGCCGAAAATAAAATACAAAGGTTTGATAGAAAGCTTGTGTTTTATGTGTCCGATGGTCCCAGGGTTGCAATTCTATCAAAACCATTTCTTAGTGAGCACCTACTAGTGGGTCAAAGAAACCTGTGTACGAAAATTTCATACGGGCAGGTAAGATAGTTTAAGAGTTCTTGTGCTCAATGAATCAGTGAGTGGTCATTCTCAAATATATTGTAGATTACAAATTTGTTATATTTTATTTCTTAATGCCGAAATATAGAACACAAATATGAAACGTAAATATTGAATAATAAAATGAATTGTTTCCCTTGAACAACGAAAATCAAGAGGACGATGTGACTTATCTTATCTTCTTATCTTATATAATACAGACGTTACTTCAAAAAAGAAGATGATTACGTCCTACGCGTGATGCATTCAGTCATACATATTAACCAATGACTTAAATTCTGCCAAGTCACTGGTTTTCCTGGCTAGCTCAGGTTTAGGGCTAAATTAATCAAATGTCTTTGTAACTATCTCATGTTCACGCTTTGCTGGAGACTCTTAAGTTGTTTTTTTTAAATTCTCTGGAGTTTTTCTTATTTTTAATTCATGATTGTTTATATGAGCAGAAGTACTGGATCTGAAAGGATATCTGGAAAAAGTAAAGAATACCGGTACTGGACATTGTGCTGGACACATGGCAACCTCGGCAAGCGTTTGCAAAAAAAACAAAAAAAAAACAAGTCAGCATATCGTCATCAGACTATATACTATAGTGTAGCAAATTAAATAATTCACTATTTTGGATAAGTGCTTGAATTAAATATATACATATATGAACAATTATAAAGGTCAAGCCAGAGTTTCCCAATGTGGTCAATTATATAGTATTTAATCTTTTCTCAAAGGTATACATAAACTCTCCAATTTCTAGAATAATCGTTAGAGCAATCGTTAGAGCAATTTTCGAGATTCGTGTCAAAGCCAGGTTTTTCGTTTTCGGTGTTTTTTGTTGTTTGTTTTTAACCCATGATGTATAAACCGATAAGATGAATTGTTAAAAAAAAAAGAACTGGGAATTAATATCAAATTATGTCATTCATTTTTTGTCCCTTAATTGTGTATGTGGAGGCGCTGGGCTTCCCGGGTTCGAATCCTGATTAAGACTGGGATTTTAACTTTCGGAATCTTTGGGCGCCTCTGAGTCCACCCAGCTCTAATGGGTACCTGACTTTAGTTGAGGAAAAATAAAGGCGGTTGGTCGTTGTGCTGGCCACATGAAACACTCATTAACCGTGGGCCACAGAAACAGATGACCTTTACATTATCTGCCCTACAGATCCAAAGGTCTGAAAGGAGAACTTTAATTTTTAAATTTTTAATTGTGTATGTATTCCTCTGAGGTAATATCTTAAATATCTTAGTCTACCAAAATTATTGATTTCTGAACACGTATCTCCTTTCTAAATACATGTTACAAAAATAATCATGATTTGCATTTCTCGGAATCAGTCGAGTTTCTAGGAAGTCCCAAAGTTATACTGTAATCTATTTAGGCATTTGGGGCCCATTATAGAATAGGCATCTTTTTTTGGTACCTTTCAACTCAAGAAAACATTAAAAAGATGGAACAGACACAGATAGAGCAGTGAGATTCCTAACAAACTAATATTCACATTTGAATGAACTACTTTTGTAAAATCTTTTCATTTAGAAACCCTTCAAAATAGAAGATTTAAAAGTAAAGAAGTTATTATACATAAAATAATGAACCATAATCTTTAAATACAAAAACACAACCTAATAAAATAAAAGACACAAAGAGAAAGGCACATTCCTAGGACAAATTTGTACAAATGCTCCTTCTTCCCTAGTGCTATTAGAGCATGGAATGGGTTGCCTGAGTCAGCTAGAAAAACCAACGACGTGGCAGAATAAACATGCATGACATGACTAGATTGACCTAGGGGCACGCGTAGGACGTCATCAACTTCTTTTTGAAGTAACGTCTGTATTTTATAAGATAAGATTTTCTTGTTTCAATCAAATTATAAACTTTTTTTTTGAGGGGGATATTATAACAGCTTTATTTGGGAAGGTGTAGAAAACATGTGGGAAGGTCTGGAACAATATGTCCATCATAAATGATTAGATCCAAACTTCATCTTCACTTCGTGGCACGGGTGTAGTGAAAATTGTGTTTTAATGAAGTCTTGTGTTTCAACGTGGTTCAATTGTTTAGAAATAAAGTTAATAGCTTAGAATCGGGGGTGTGAATGTAAATTATTTCGTCTAGTAGGCGTCACATGTAAAAGTTTGAGAAACACTGGGTTAAACACTGAGCTCAACACCTGGTTAAATGACAACGAAAGTTGAATTGAAAAAATAAAAGCAAATACTTGGTGGTCGTACCAGCTGAGGGATTGTTAAGACTTTTCAAGGCCTTAAATATACCAACAAAAATTCTTAAACTGCTGCAAAAGTGCTTTATCTTTCCCTTGGTTTGTTGAACTGTTGGGGCACCACACAAGATCTGTTGACCGTCTTTCTCTATTCCTCTCCTCTGTCCTTTGTCTTGGATAGAATTTCTATCAATGACACGCCTATTTTTTTTTTATGTTGTTTTCCCGTCCCTTTCTTTGTCTGCTTCTTCTTTTTCCTGGTACTGTTTCCTGTATGAAGGTCTTTGCGAGCCCTGAGGACCTTGTGATATTGCCTTAAAGTTTAAACTTGAAGTGTTTTTTGACAGTAGTTAGCAGGTTAACGTGGGGTCCAATTAATGTATCCAATGAACATATTTCTCGTAAAGAATCTCCATGAAGAATGTCTATCCTAGCAGACTATCAGCTCATCATTTTTAACTAATTCATATTTAACTAACGATTTTTTAAAATACTGCAGTATTAAACTTTTTATCTCTTTTGTACCAATGTAAAAAATAAAACAACAGAACAGATGACTCATTGGCAATAAGTCAAATCTTAGCCAGTACCCTGCACTCTAGTTTTCCTCCAACTTTAAGAACGCGTGTAAATCTATTCAAGTGGGTCGAAATCTACTTTTGATATACACCTGTAGGTTTCTGATATATGTATAGGTGTATCTGTGTCCTTATATCTATCTATACGGTGTTATATGACACCATGTGTATGTGCTAGCTAGATTTCTGGTACAGACTCAGCTAGAGTGTTGTGGCAGATATATTGGTGGGGGTGGGGGTTGAAGAGGCGAAGAATACTTCCTGGTCCAGGGTCTTGTCACACGTTGCCTGTTGTATTCAGTAGACTTTTCCTAACGATGCCCCGCCCTCTATTCGTCCTTCAGAAATGTGATCATGTGATCTCTTCACAGTTCAATGAATAATTCAGGCTAAACAAGAAACGAAATGCCAAATTTTTGTCTACAATTAATGGCGAAATGTTTGTTGTTAACAGAAATTTGTTTTGGTTTTCAAATAACGCAGGCCTACAAACAAACAGGCTTCGTGAATGAATTCTACGATTTTCTATAAGAAGCAAATACAATGAGTTACGAAAAAATATACTTTTTAAAAACCTCGCTTATATTGAGTGAAATTGTATATCAAAGTCTTGTTTGGGCCCGAACTATAGAAGAAAAACTATACGGAGAACAGAACTGCCTGATCTGAAAACCACTGCGCGGCTCATCTCAACTATAGGATTACTGATCTGAACTGTTTGAACCCTCCAACGTGTAAAATGAGAAAGAAGAAGAAGACGAGGCATATTTAAGTTTTAAAGAAATAAGTTACTTAAGCTACTCTACTGATTTACCTCAAGAGTGCAATTCGTGTAAAAAAAATTAAGAAAGGAAAGCCGCTCGAGTCTCAATTTAAGCTGAAGCCTCCATGATGGAAGACCGGCGTCTTTTGCGACTGAGCTATTTTAGTACTTATAAAATTACAAGGTTTTATTAGTCTATTGTTATGATACTTTTTTTTTAAAGGAATGACATAATTCTCAACATTATTGTGATCATAGTCACGGGTCGCCCATCATCCTTTAAGTACATTTTCCATGTAAAGTAAAAATTTATTAGTTACGACTAACTGATTAACTAGTTGGTTAATATTGACATAAATTTATGTGTTGTCATCTACAAAAAATACTAGTGCAAAGTTTCAACTTGATCAGCGGAATGGGTAGTGGGTGATATAGGCCTAATGTGTAAAGACAGACTAACGGGGCCACTTGTTGTAAGCTAGGTTAAAAGATCCACGTAGACTCTACAGTAGTGCTCTTACATTCGACTTAGTAAGCCAGCAGGGCCGGCCTTAGGCATAGGCGAACTAGGCAGCTGCCTAGGGCCTTTAATTGGTGAGGGCCTCAAACAGGACTATAAAACAAATTGCAAACCTTGAATCAAATCTCAAACGTATTAGAACACTATGACTCGTCTTCTAGCCTAGCTGTAAGTCTCTACTTGGTTTCAAGGTGTCATACGGAAAGTTACTAGAATTACGCTCTATGACTTTATTTTATTTGTTGATTTAGATCTTGATAAGTGAAGGTTTATATTTCTTGCGTTATAATTTTTGTTAGGTCATTTTTCTTTCTATTTCATTTGGGTCACCTCATTCACTCAGCCTAGGGCCTCCAATTACCTAAGGCCGGTCCTGAAACCAGAAACTACGGACCGAGGGTAATGCATAAGCCCAGGTAACATGAAGACAAGTTAGAATTACATTCATTCATGCTTTTATATTTTTCATTAGGTGTATTATCAAGCAGGCGGGTAGTGAACATACCGTCTTAAATAATTAAATATTTTGATTTTCATACTAGATAACCGGCTTTTCTAACATTTATCCAGATGTTGTTAAAGCATGGTTTTTTTTTAATTTCGTGATCTATGGGCGCCTCCGAGTCCACCCAAGCTCAAAACAGACTTAAGTTTGGGAAAAGTAAAGGCGGTTTGTCGTTGTGCTGGACACATGACACCCTCGTTAATCGTGGGCCACAGAACTGGATGACCTTTACACCATCTGTCCTATGGAACGCAAGGTCTGAAAGAGGAATCTTGTTTTACTTTACTTTAAGTGCATAGTAGTGTTGTTGGCTTGTTCCAGGGACAATTTTGGACTACTATTAATGTTATCAATAAACACTGGGACTTCAAATTTCGCAACTAGGGCGCCCCCAAGTCCATCCAATTCTAATGGGTACCTGGAAATAGTTGGGTTGTTATGCTAGCCATAGGACACCCTTGTTAAATGTCGGCCACAGAAACAAAGTGTCTTTACATTATGTTCCCTACAGATCTTATCTTATAAATCAGTGTCTTGAACTCTTCTACGTCATTGGTTTTCTTGGCTGATTCAAGCAACCCATTCCATACTCTAAGGGGGTCTAATGGCACTAGGGAAAAAGAAGCACCTGTATGAGTTAGTTCTAGCATATGGAATAAGAAATGTTTCTTTATCTTTATGAGTATTTTTATTTGGATTTCCTTTTTACCATACCTCTATTGAACTCTGGGCGGGTTGGTGGACGCGATTCTTGAAAACGGCTCTAACGATTTTCCTGGAAATTTAATATTGATTTATATCTCTAAGAAAAAAAATTAATAGCTCGTTGGCCACATGGGGAAAACTCTAGTTTGACCGTTATAATTTTTCAAAGTAAAAAAAAAAGATATAGATTTGAATTTGGCAAGTAAACTAGGTCTAGATCTAGAAACAACATCGGTTTTGAAAGGACTATCGCGTTCTTGAAAGGACTTTCGCGTTCGGCAATTTCCGAATGTAAGGCATTATTGATTCAACAATTCAATAAATTAATGTTCAGGAAAATACCGCGCAACATCTTTTAAGTCTAGATCTAAAGGCCTATCATTGGAATATATTATAAACTCTAGACCTTTTGAAAAATCATCGATTAGACCGATTGGTTGAGTTTCACATGAACTATATTTCCTGAAGTCATGTTGGTATGGAGTAAGGACATTATGTTTGTCTAAATGGTTTATAATTTCGCTACACATTATATGTTATAGTTTTTTACATGTGGATGCTGGTGAGTGATACTGGTCTGTAGTTGCCTGGATCAGACTTTTCTCTTTTTTTAGAGTCGTTTGCTTCTTTCCGGTCCCTCGGTACTCTCCCCTGATTAAGTGGTGCCTGAAAAAAATATTGTTACGATCTTCTCTATCCTATCAGGCCTTCTGTAAACAACTGCTTAACAACACAACACATCTAACACAAAAACTTGATAACACGAGTTTCCAGTAACAACGAAAATACATCAACAGCCAGTAAAACAGTATTGGCTACATTAACTTCACACGCTTTAACACAATAGAACAGCTTAGTAAACATTACAAGTCTCTCTCTGTATACTTCTAGACTCGTACAGCTACATTGTCAAGGACTCACTTTGTACCACACCATCCTTACTGTCCTGCTGTCCTGGACTCAACTGTCCTTTCTAAGTCACTGTCTCTCGTCCGTGCAGGCTTTCGATCACATCACCCTAACACGGGTCATACTTGCGTGTACTAGCAGTACTGTCCCTTGTCCATCGACAGCCGTTGACCTAAGTGATTTGCCTTAGTTCACGTGTGTCAGCCGAACCTACAGTTAACCCTATCACTCTGCCGATACGGTTATAACAGTATATTAAAGTATGGTAAAGTTAAATTAATCTCCTTTATTGTTTCAAGGGGAAAAAAATAACTATAAATAACTATAAAAACTACTTTCATAAGCATTTCCCTTGCACAGTGGTTAACGTGTTGACTTGAGGAGGATGAGGAGGTCTTAAACCTCGAGCTCCAATTCAGAACGCTGACTTTTTTTTTTATAAATACATTTAAAAAGCGATCACCCAGATACCCCCTTGTTTCTCGCCTCTACCCTTTTTTTTTCCAACTGGTCCAGACAATTGATAGGCTGATAGCGTATTGAGAAAGCTAACAGCATAAGATTACGCTAAACAAAAACAATTGGTAAAAATATTTCTCATCGCGCAAATGTATTATTTGTTGGTGTAGATCTATGACACATTTAATGACATGACTGATCCAAACTAGTTGACATAAATACACTTAATATAAGTTTTATTTTACTTGTTATTGTTATCCTTATATAACGTAGGACGTAGGACAAGCGTAGGACGTAATCATCTTCTTTTTTTTGAAGTAACGTCTGTATTACATAAGATATATAAGATATTACTTTGTTTATGTATTTGCTTTGCACCTGTCTGCTAGTTGGTTTAAGCGTTTAATAGTAAGATATATTCGTGCTCTCTTTATGCCTTCGTTTCTGTATATGTTTTCAAATGTTTTTCTGTCTGTTCGCAAAGTTTCTTTAATTTGTTATTTACACCAGCATTAATTTAGTTCGTTTGATGAGTATTTAGTTGGTATTTAATTTTCTATAATATTTTTAAATTTCGCAACGTCTAAAAGGGGGTATTCTACTTACTATTTTTTTAAATTGGTAACTATGTCTCTTTTGACACAGCATTTTCTTTCGAATTTTGATCCCGCCGTTGCAAGTAGAAAACATCGCAAACCTCCACACAAATTTGTCTGCGTGAGCTTGGTCCTGTGAGCCGCAAGCTGGACTAACATATCAAAAAATTATCATCTCGCAGTTCGCGATGGGCAAATAATGTATTACCCCCCCCCCCCCCAACCTTCTCATTTCTTTTAAAATACAGATGTTACTTAAAGAAAAGAGAGATAATTACGCCCTACGCGTCATGCATCTAGTGTCATTGGTTTTCCTGCCTGGCTCAGGCAACCCATTCCATTCTGTAATATCACTAGGGAAGTAGGAACATTTGTAAAAATTTGTCCTAGCATAAGGAACAACGAATGTGCCGTTATCTTTGTGTCTTTTTGAGTATTTTATTAGATTTTGTTTGTTTTTTGTATTTGAAGATTATGGTTCAGTGTTTTATGTATAATTGCTTCCATAAAGAAATTGCACCTCAAAGCAGTAGACATCGATGTTGACTATTGGGAAGACATTGTCCTAGACCGCACTATGGATAGAGACGCAAAAAAAATAAATAAAGCAACTCTAGCAGATCTTGCAATCTATAGGGCAGACGATGTAAAGGTCATGTGTTACTTCGGCCGTGGATTAACAAGGGTGTCATGCAGCCAGCACAACGACCAAACGATTTTACTTTCGCCAACTAATGTCATGTTAAGAGTTAGGTGGAGTCAGAGCATTACTAAAAATCCCGAAGTTCAAGTTGCTAGTCTCAACCTAGATTCGAACCAGAGGCTTTCTTGTTCAGAAGTCAAGCGCTTTACCACTCAGCTACCTAGTCCCTGTGGAAAGTGGTAGTCTTTTCTTTTGAATTACAGATGTGCTTTCAAATTAGAAAATAATGATGGAGATGATTAGAAGATAATGATGGAGATGATTAGAATAATGATGTACAACCATTGAGGATTGTTCAAATCATAAACTTTAGTGACCCTCCAGACTTAACGGTGAAGTTGTGCAATAAAACATTTTTAAAAAAACATAAACATAAATTTAAAAAATATAAACACATAAACCAATAAAATGCTTTGATAACGTGTTTCTTTTCCTAAATGCCTGGATAAAATTAAATTGGAACTCTTTCTTTCTTTGCTATTGCCAAAATTAGCCAGGAAAATACAGTGAAACAAAATATCTTTCATAGCATGTATACACCTATTGGATCTAGATCTAGAATTTTCTATTCTAGATATACTAGAAAAACTGAGATGAGTTGGACATAAACTTTCATAAGTAGCATAAAGAAGCGGCAATTAATCTTATTCTTATGTATATATATATATATGTGGTGGGTTCCACACAGAATCACAACAACCAAAATGACAAGGCAAGTCAGGAGGCTTATTTCAAATTTAATGTACACAAAAAACCTGCCAAAGGCAAACATACAATCATAATTACTAATGAGCATAAAATAAACATAATTATACGGCCTAAATGAACAGACCAATTTGTAAACACAACATCAGGTATAAATACTAGATTTAGCAAAAAAAAACAAAAAAGAAAATCTTATAGTGTGAACCAATCATCTCTTTTATAAACACAAGAGAGATATGGACACACCAACAAACATTATACAAATACATGACAAAGTAATAAGCAAAAAATAAATCAACTAGTTCTACATAAAACTGACATACATTGAAGAGCTTCGCTCTTTCCTTTTCTTACAAACACTATAACAATTAAATAGAACAAATCTATATACTGTTTCTTAAAAAACCAGTATCTACAACTGGTTATAGGAATATATTTACAAGAGGGACAATTAATATGGTGAGCTTGACTCACAACCAAAAGATACAATGGGCTTGGCTCATGCGATAGGAGCTCGACTGACAAAAAACAAAATAGGAATTGAGGTCCCCACATTACATTCAGAGTGGGCCTTCCTTCCAAAGGCATCTCAAAACTACAAAACAAAGGTAGTCCGTCAATGAGGACAAAACCTGGGTAGCAATATGCTATATGAAAAATAAACAAGAATATATGATATACAAGAAACAGTAAAAATGTGTTTACCTGCAGCCTTGGTCAAAACAACAAACTTAGGACGAACACAGCAGGATCAGACAAGGTGGTATTGGAGTGGATGCGGCCCAGTGAGTTTTAATGCAGGATGCCAGCAGGAAAAGGAATTAAAATTTAGGATGTCCACCGGACAGGGCATTCAAATCCCGGCTTCCGGGGCAGAGGTCAACTTGGTCTTTTGCTGACCGGTGCTTGGTGAAGTTCAGCCGACCCGTATGTCATGTCCTCCCCACTACAGAGCCCCTAGCTTGAAAAGACCCGTCTCGGGGCGTTCTGTCCTAGAATGACTCTTGAAAATCAAACAACTGGTTTGAGTTGGTGTGCACAGCCTTTGGGAGGTGATACATATTGTTATGTTGCCCTGCAGTCAGTCGTTGGGTCCTGCGGGGTCCCTCTGATGCTTCATTACCTTCCTGGTCTAGTTCGGGGCGCTGCTCACTACCTATGCACCAGTCAGGTGGTGCTTGGTAGCGCTTGATCTCCGTTCTGGTAACACGCCTTGGAGTTCCTTCTTCGTCTTTTGGGCTCACCAGGTATGGATCACCATCCTTCCGAGGTAAAGCAATTACCTTGAAACGTCTAGGATCCCAGTGGTTCTGTATCTTGTTGCGACCCAGCCACCGCTTTCTAATCAGTACAGTATCACCTAGAGATATGATTTCTCCCGTCTGTTTAGAGTCTTGTGTTTCTTTCCCTTTCAAGGTCTCTTGTTCTAGTTTAGTATAGGCTCTTCTGTGAGTTTCCTTGAGCCTATCGATGGGTAGTTTAGCCTCCTGGCATCGTTCGCACCCCTGTATATAGTTCGTCACGTCATAGTACATTTTTGGCCAGTAGCATCTTTGTCTCAAAAGCTCAATAGTCCGCTCCCTTCCTTGATGCCCCAGTGAATGTGCTGATGCTATTACTTGTTCACGAAGTTGGGCTGGGAGTAGGAACTGGTTATAGGTCTGTCCATCGTGCTGGTACCGTCTATACAAGATGCCATCCGATTCCTTCAATTTCTTCCACTGATTTAATAGCGTTTGAGTATTGGGTGATAATTTCCTCCGTTCCCCTGGCTTGGGTTTAAGGCCAGAGTGCCAAAAAACTGAGAGCGCTGCAATATCTGGGTCTTTCATCTGTAATTTAGCAAATTCTTTCTTGCTATAGGATGGGAACATTTCTGCAATATCAGTTGCTTCTACTAAGACTGTGGCCTTTTCATTAGTGTCCTGAGGCCCACAATTCACTATTTCCCTAATCTCCTTTGGCACAGTCAAGGATGTTCGGTTGCAGCTTATTGCATTCTCATCGTTGTCTTTGCTGTCCTCTCCGTTTTCAAAAGGATTCCGTGATAGAATATCTGCATTTACATTAGAACGTCCAGACCGGTAGAATATTTCGTAGTCAAATATTGCCAAGTCAGCTGCCCATCGCTGTTCGACTGCTCCCAGCTTACAGGTTTTGAGGTGAGACAATGGATTATTGTCAGTATAAACTTGCACTTTTGTTCCAAGTAGATATCCTCTAAACTTCTCAGTCATTGCCCACTTAAGGGCTAGGAGTTCTAATTTGAATGCGCTATAATTGTTCATGTTCCTTTCAGTGGGTCTTAATGTGCGACTGGCATAGGCTATCACTTTCTTGTGGCCATCTTGCTCTTGTGAAAGCACTGCTCCCAATCCCTGGTGGCTTGCATCTGTCTCTAGTATGAAGGGTCGTGTGAAATCGGCAAACCCTAATACTGGGGTAGTAGTTAAGGCTGCCTTGAGCATTTTAAAAGAGTCCATGCACTCACTGGTCCACATTTCTCCAATCGAGGGGTTCTTTGGTTTTTGGGTGTTGTTAATGTGTCCAACCAGTTTATGCAGTGGTGATGCTAGTTTTGAGAAGTCTTTCACAAACCGTCGGTAATAACTAGCAAAACCTAGGAAGGACTGGAGTTCTTTAAGGGTTGATGGGACTGGCCAGTTTACAACTGCTGCTATCTTGCCACAATCCGTTGAGACACCGCCAGCAGAAACTGTGTGTCCCAAATAGTTAACTTCACTTCTCATAAATTGACATTTCTCTGGGTTCAGCTTCAAACCTATTGTCCGTAGCCGCTCCAACACCTTCCCTAGGCGAGCAATGTGGTCCTCGAAAGTAGAGCTGTAAACAAGGATGTCATCTAAGTACACCAGCATACTCTGCATGATCAAGTCGCACATTTGAGATTGCATGAGGCGGCTAAAGGTGGCAGGGGCATTGCACAGGCCAAAAGGCATTCGGTTATATTCAAATAGTCCAAACGGCGTTGTGAAAGCGGTCTTATGCTTATCCTTCTCATCAACTTCAATTTGATGGTAACCAGAGGCCAAGTCCATTGAGGAGAAAAATTTAGCGCCATGCAATGTGTCTAATGCTTCATCAATTCGAGGTAGCGGGTAGGCGTCTTTCTTGGTCTTGTTGTTTAGAAGACGATAGTCCACACAGAGTCGAAGACTACCATCCTTCTTTCTCACCAGAACTATAGGCGAGGCAAATGAGCTTGTGCTCTCTCTGATTACTTGTTTGTGGAGCAACTGGTTAATGTGTTCCTGCACTTCTTGAAACTGTGTGGGTGGAATCCTTCTATACGGTTGGTGTACCGGCATCTGGTCCTCTAGCTCTATTCTGTGCTTTACTGCCGTTGTCAACCCTAGGTCATCTTCATTTGTAGCAAAACAGTCAGCATACTTGGTGAATAGGTCTCTTAGTGCATCCTTCTGTGGCTTAGTGCAATCGATTGATTCCAGGTCAACTGGACACACGTGGGTATTGAGACTTGTCTGTTCTGAAATGGCTGTAATGCAGATCTCTGATGCCGATACCTTGAGGAAGTTAGCAGCCTTAGGCTTTGGCCAGTCAAAACTTGTAAACGTGCCAAGAACCATGGATTCGGCGAGAACAAGATTTTCCCTTGAGAGGTTGATAATTTCAGCTTGACAGATGCCATTGGTAGACTTAACAATCGCTCGAGGAACAACCAGTGCCCTTGGGAGAGACTGGGATGGTTCTAAGAGTAGGTCACCACTGTAGTCCCAGGGGCATCCCCTCAATTGGATTACTTTTGTAGATTCTGCTGGCAGCAACAATTTACCTTTGAGAGCAAGTCGCGCTCTGCCCCATACTTTCTTTTGGGGTTTGCTTGGAGTTTTAACAGCAATTTTGGAGACAAGCACTCCCAGGCCCTCTGCACCTAGCACATTCATTCCTAATGTCCCAGGGACTTTGTCTTTGTGACGCTTCCATCCGGGGGAGTTTTGATCTTTGGTCACCAAGAAACCTCGGTTTCTTATAACTTTATCCATGAGCTGGACATCCGCTTCAAAGTAACCAACGTATGGTATAGCCAGCCCATTAGCTGCAGTCAATTGGAACCAATTGTCCACGCACTGTAGCACATGGCCTTGAGATCGAAAGTGTTCATTAAAAAATGACTCTGTGAGCAGAGATACCTGTGACCCGGTGTCTAGCAAGCACGTGACTCTTACATTTCCGATGACTGTGACTGTAATAGGGCAGGTGCCAATGGCATTCTTCTTGATTTGACTAATTGAGTCATGAACAGCCCCTCCCAGCACTTGACTCCTCATGCCAGGGGGCTGGAGTTTGGGTGGTTTCCACAGCGGCGAGAAATGTGACCTGGCTCCCAACACTTCGTGCAGACTGGAACCCCGTCGGAGGTATATGGAAAAAATCCCCTGTCTGTCTGTGTCCAGACAAGTCCTGCAGGAGCTGTTTGGCGATTCATTGCTGGTGTTGTGGTACGGCTGTTCACAGATGCCATTTGGCGATTAGTTGACCACTGTCCCTGGTTTGTCGTCCTTCCTTGATTGCGAGGTTGGCCAGTCCGTGTGTAGTTTTGCTGGGAGCTCCTTAATGCTTCCAATTGTTCCCCAAACTTGGTCAGCTGGGAACTTACCAGTTCACACCACTGGTTTTGTGGTTGGAAGTTTCCTTGATCCTGGTTTTCCCATTTGAAGGCTTGGTTTCTAATTGTAATGAAAGGTACTGCTGGTTCATCCTCCACCAGTTTCAACAGTTCCCTGCGTAGGGCAGAGTCGCTGAGCCCGTGGATGAATTGGTCCCTCAGCCTTGCCTCACTAAAGCACTCAACTCTCTCTCGCCTTTGTTGGCTTACCGCTACCGAGTGTTCGCTGAAGAGCCGGTGTGAGAAGTCTCGAAGGGACTCACCTCTGCGTTGGCGTGATCCCAGGAAGACCACCTCCGCTTCTCGCACTGGCATAGTCTGGGCGAACGCCTCAAGGAGGGTTTCCAACAAGGCTTCCGGGTCGCTCTTTGTCTTAGAGGTTTGCAAGTCGATTTCTTTTCTGGCGGGACCGCTGATATTGTTCAATATCATGGCCACCTTTTCTTTAGTAGAGTAAGGTCTAAGCTCCCAGGATTCCCTTACCTCTCTTGCAAACTCTTCAGCCGTTGGTCCATCGGCGGTGCCCCTACCGCTGAACTGCCGTATTCGCTTTGTCGGTTCTGACAATATAAGAGGTCGCTGGCAGGCCATTTTCAGGGCCTCTAACTGTGCCCGGAGGGTGGCGACTTCTGTTTGGTTCACTCCTGTTTCCTCTGGCTCCCCTTCGCCACTCAAAGGATCGACCTTACCCCAATCCACTGCATTGTGTTTCATCCTGTTCTTCTCAATGGACTGCAGGTTTTTTTTTTTTTTTTTTTTTTTTTTTTTTTGGGTTACCTAATACAAGTATACTTGAACTAACTTAATACAATTGTATACTTAAACTAACTAACTACTTTAACAATCCTGAAAGTAAAAGAGACATGAATATCTAGAAATGGTACAATATAATAATATATAATAAAAAAATACTTGTTCAGCTTCTGACTTGACTGGAAGGTTCCGAAGGCTCCACTTATCGTCTGACAGGGAGGTCTGGTAGACTCTTTCTTCGGATCCCACTTCTGACTCCAAATTTCTGTGGTGGGTTCCACACAGAATCACAACAACCAAAATGACAAGGCAAGTCAGGAGGCTTATTTCAAATTTAATGTACACAAAAAACCTGCCAAAGGCAAACATACAATCATAATTACTAATGAGCATAAAATAAACATAATTATACGGCCTAAATGAACAGACCAATTTGTAAACACAACATCAGGTATAAATACTAGATTTAGCAAAAAAAAACAAAAAAGAAAATCTTATAGTGTGAACCAATCATCTCTTTTATAAACACAAGAGAGATATGGACACACCAACAAACATTATACAAATACATGACAAAGTAATAAGCAAAAAATAAATCAACTAGTTCTACATAAAACTGACATACATTGAAGAGCTTCGCTCTTTCCTTTTCTTACAAACACTATAACAATTAAATAGAACAAATCTATATACTGTTTCTTAAAAAACCAGTATCTACAACTGGTTATAGGAATATATTTACAAGAGGGACAATTAATATGGTGAGCTTGACTCACAACCAAAAGATACAATGGGCTTGGCTCATGCGATAGGAGCTCGACTGACAAAAAACAAAATAGGAATTGAGGTCCCCACATTACATTCAGAGTGGGCCTTCCTTCCAAAGGCATCTCAAAACTACAAAACAAAGGTAGTCCGTCAATGAGGACAAAACCTGGGTAGCAATATGCTATATGAAAAATAAACAAGAATATATGATATACAAGAAACAGTAAAAATGTGTTTACCTGCAGCCTTGGTCAAAACAACAAACTTAGGACGAACACAGCAGGATCAGACAAGGTGGTATTGGAGTGGATGCGGCCCAGTGAGTTTTAATGCAGGATGCCAGCAGGAAAAGGAATTAAAATTTAGGATGTCCACCGGACAGGGCATTCAAATCCCGGCTTCCGGGGCAGAGGTCAACTTGGTCTTTTGCTGACCGGTGCTTGGTGAAGTTCAGCCGACCCGTATGTCATGTCCTCCCCACAACATATATATATATATATATATATTTCGCTGCCTACTTGTCACTAAATCTCCCACTTGCCGTGGATGAAAAAATACGAAAATAAAACTTGTTATTACTTAACCATATACAAATAAATATAGACTGGCCGATTAAAGAGTTTTATGAAACAAACATTTGTGACTTGCAATTTTGTGTACTTTATTATACAGCATTTATGAGCAGTATAAAAATTAAGTATTCATATCTATTTCAGCCACACACCTATATATATATATATATATAAGGAGGCAGTGTAGTTTTGTTTAATCTCTAAGAATGAAGATCATGCAATTTTTCATAATTCGGAAATCCGAATACAATAGATATACATGCTTTCAAGTTACATGAAGTTACTTCCTTCGGCCAGTCTATATTTATGTTGTCACAATCATCAATTATGGATGCTAGATGTCAAGATCTAAAATGGATGCTATGATAGATGTCACGTTGAAGATTATCTTGATCTGTATCACACCATCAATGATCGTGATTGCTGAGGATCTTGAAATCGTCTTTAATAAGATGATCGTATACAGTAGCTAGATCTAGTTGTTAATACGATAATTCAGAATGTAGCCAGTTGATAAGAGGATCATCTAGAAGTTGCCAATCGCTAAGTCGATCTAAGTATATTACTATATTCAATGAAGAAACTTCTCTTCGTCTAAAACAAATGCTTTAATTCAAAACTTGGAAAAGCTATTCACAAATAATTACAATGGTTAAATGTACTTGAATAGAACAGAATAAATATAATTCTGCTAAATAAAATGATCTACACAAAAATGTAAAATATACATCTGAATCCTAACACGTTCCGTACGACACTTACTAAAAATTTAGAATCTTTTCACGGGTATCGCGTTGTCACGTGTCTAACATCCCCTCGTTGCAATGCCAACCAATAAATGCAGCTCAATGTACAATAATTAATATTTCAAAACCAATCACATTTATTTCCAAACATGATCCTGCTGCGTGATAGAAAATTCCCCGAGGTAGCTAAAATTCTGCCGACAAGCTAAATATAGACTGTTGCTAAATATAGATACAGTGTACGTGACATATTACCCCCCGCTTTCTTAAGCATTTGTATGGTAATAGAAATGCGTAAAAAAAATAATACATGTAAAATGTCATCATTTTGAAAAATAAAAAATAATTATGACATTATAACTCATTTGTAAGTACTAATGTGAAAATGTATACATCTAAAAACGTTACATATGAAAATAAAAAAATGTTTGAGATACTACAAGATGATTATAGTTGCACAGTAAGCTGCAATACGTAAGCAATGAATAATTACATTTGTAGTCATGGTTTATAAAAAATATGTGTAATGTCCTCAAACATAACAAGTTGCTGTACACTTGATGTCACATTCGAAATAAAATAAGACTCTAATAAAATATGATAAAGATGAGCATCTTTTCTTAGAATGTACTTTGGATCTGTAATAAACATATTACAAACTTAACAATCTGATAATAAAATATCTGTGAAGAGAAAATGTAATGACGAAACTAAGTAATTAACTATATGCATCTGGACAGTGTGTCAGCGAATACATTCAAGTAACCTGGTATTGTCTTGACATCAAACTGATAGTCCATGAGTTGTATACTCCAACGTGTTAATCGTCCGTTTGCCATCTTCTTTGAGTTCAGAAAAGCTAGTGGTGCATGGTCTGTAAGTAGTGTGAAGTGTGCACCCAATAAATATTTGGTGAATGTGGAAATGGCCCAGACAATGGCCAGACATTCACGTTCAATAGTGGAGTATCTAGTTTCGGCTGGTGAGAGTTTCCTGCTGATAAAAAATACTGGATGTAAAGTCCCTTGGTAATCCTGCATTAAACATGCTCCAATGGCTGATGAAGATGCGTCGGTGGCGAGATGAAAAGGCTTTTCTCGATTCGGAAGCATGAGTATACTGTCTCTGGAAAAAGTTGCTTTGATATTCTCAATTGTGTCATGTAATTCCGTAGACCATGGAATCTTGATAGGTTGACCTTTCTTTGTGAGGTTGGTCAATGTTTATGTGAGTGCTGTGTAATTAGGAATAAATGTTCTGTAAAAATTACATAGTCTCAGAATGCTTCTAACCTGCTTCTTAGTTGTGGGAACTTTGATGTCTAAAATGCGTTTGATGATATCTTCTTGTGGTCGAAGTGAATTGTAGCTAATTCGATGACCTAGGAAAGATACATCAGTCATAGCTAATTCTACCTTGCTGGGTTTTATCGTGAAGCCGTATTGTTGTATTATGTTGAAGACTTCATGTAGTCCTTTCATGTGTTCATTCCATGTTTTATGGAATATGCAAATTTCATCTATGTAAGATACTGTGTCTTTTCGTTGGTTCAGTATTCTATGTATAGCTCTGTTAAAACTGCTGCTGGCGTTGACCAATCCGAATGGCATGTAGTTGAACTGGAATAGTCCGAAAGCTGTTGTAAAGGCTGTAAATGGTTTTGATTCTTCCTTCATAGGAATCTGGTAATAACCTCTAGATAAATCTAGTTTGGTGAAAAATCTTGCCTCTGAAAATTGTGTCATAAGATCTTCAGGGTTAGGCATGGGATATGAATCGAGGCGAGTTATTTTGTTTAATTGTCTGAAGTCGACACACATTCTTGGAGTTGATGCTTGTTTACGTTTGACAAGTACAATTGGTGCAGCATATGGTGAATTAGAATGTTCTATGATGCCTTGTTCTAAAATTTATTAATTTCTTGTTGAAGAAAATCTCTGTAGTGTATTGGTAAAGGATAAGGTCTTGATTTTGTAGGCTTGGAATCTGTAAGTATGATTTCATGTTCGACAATAGAAGTTTTTCCTGGAACATCTGTGAATATTTCTGATTGTTCTTTGAGAATATTTGTCAATTCTTTTTGTCATTGAGGTGATAATTTATCAACTTTGATATCTTGCCAAAATTCAGTTTGCTTCGGCGGTGTATTTGGCATTATGAAATCATTGCAATCATCCATGTCATTTTCTTCTTCTTCAGGTATGACTGCTAAACATGACATAACTCTTTGTTTGTTCTGTACTTGTATCATCATCTGTTTCAGTATTGTACTTTTGTAGCATGTTGATATGGTATATTTTCTTCTTGTTATGAATGTCAATTTCATAGTCAACATTGTGATTTTTCTGAGTACTGAGAATGGACCTTGCCATTTGATAAATAGCTTGTTGTTCTTGTCTGGTAACAATAAACACACTTTGTCTCCTGGTTCAAACTGTCTGAGTTTTCTGGTTTTGTTGACTCTAGCTTGAGTATTTCTGTTTGCTTTATCTTTGCTTCTTTAGCTTGTTCACATGCTGATATGACAAAGTATTTGAGGCTTGCTGACATGCTGTTTCTGTCTCTGATGAGTTTGAATCTGTTTGTATTGTGGATTCATTGATATTTGCATTGTTACATAGGCGATCCTGTTTGTCGTATAAATTGTCTCTGTATGATGCAGCACTAAAGGATAGTGTTTTTGAATTCTTGTATAATACTTGAGATATAAAGTCTTTGTTGCCAATGGTTAATGATGGACATGTGGGAGATGGGGATGGACTTGTGATAGGTAGGGATGGACATACAGTGAGTAGGGATGTCCATGTTGGCTTGCTTATCAACTTCGTGGCTTGACTGGATTGTATTGTATTGCCTTTGAGACGTTTCATTCGGCAAACATGGCAAGAGCTGACATACTTCTTGACATCTTTGGTGATGCTTGGCCAATAGAATTCTTGAAGGATTCTTTTCTTCGTTCTGGTTACACTCATATGACCTGCATGTGGAAGATTATGTCCTGTTGCCAATATTTCTTTTCTGTATTTCTGAGGTACAAGTACTTGTTGTATTGTTTCGTTCTTATTGTGACTGTTCTTCATAAGAATACCATTCTGAAAATATAGTTCATCTGTGAATTTTGATTGTTTGTTTGCTTGCGCCTTCTTATAAAGTCTTTGCAATGATGAATCGATCTTCTGTTCATATTTGAATTCATCATGTTGGAATTGTGGCAGTACATCGTCATTCTCAGGTAATGTTCTGATTACTGGTTCTGTTTCATTTTGAATGGTCTGTAGTTGTGTCTTAGGTATCGATTCATTTTGGCTTGCTTGTTTGGATTCAATATGTTCTTTTGGTTTGGTCATTGATCTGGTTACTACTGCATAACATTCTTGATTTCGTTCAATGTTGTTTGCCCACTCTAAAAGTTCTTGTGGTGTGCAGTCTCTGACTCCTTCATTGTTGCCAATGTGTAAGTCTACTGGTAAGTTGCTGACAACCAAGGCTTCGGTTGGACCGCTAAAGAATGGCGTCTTAATGTGAATTATGGCTTATGGTAGACTGCTGACAGTGCCATTGAATGCTGTTGCTTGAACTGATTTGCCTGTTAGTTGGTTTGACTTGACAAAACGTTTCTTGATTAATATAGATGTGCTTGAATGTGTTGAATGTTCCGCGCTATCATTTCTGGTAGAAAAGTTCTTCTTATATACATATCGTGGTCTAGAGTCTTGAGAGTGGCTTCTGTAAGGTCTATCATTATATCTTTGATTTCTTGTAGAGTGCTTGCCATGGTATGGATTGCTGGTGTTGAACTGTTTTCTTCTGCATTCATGAACTTGATGACCTTTCATATGACAATGTGAACATTCAATAATCTTGGTGCGGCATTGAGAAGCAAAATGTCCTATGTTGTTGCATCTGTTGCAAATTATTTTGTCATACTTTTTATTCTGTGAATTTCTTTTGTCTTGTGAAAAACAGACAAAGTTTTCGTCTGCTGCTGGTTTGACTAGCTTGTTTGGATAAGCCGCTTTATATTGTCTGATGATTTTGGTTAACGTTGGAATATCAGAAGGATTTCTTTCAATTATATAAGATTGGATGTCTTCTGAATGAGCATGCGTGACATTGTCAATGATGATATGTTGTCTGATAGCTTGATAAGTGTTTTCCACTTTAGCAAGAGATACCCATCTGTCGAACCACATGGTCATGTTGGAAACGAAGATTTGAGGATCATCATCTTGTTTTGGTCTTGAGCTATAGAATTTCTTTCTGTAGTTGTCTGAGGTTGCTCCGTACTGACGTAGTAATGCTTCCTTGATATCATGATAGTCACTGCGCTCGTTGACTGACAACAGCAGCGGTTATATTTAGCATAAAAAATTTTTATTTTTTTTTGTTGCGAATTCTTCTTTTTTTTAAATTGTTTGAAGCCAACATAATCAAAATATACAAAATTGAATTTCCTTCCATTTCTAGACACTATTTATTTTGTTTATGAGTGTTAGGCCCTACATTTCTTCGTAACGCGAAACCTGCTTTTGAAGACAGTATGTAAAATAATGTTTTTTTGCATATGAACCCGATATTTACTGAATACGTCTTTTTGTGTGTAAAAATTTATAAAAACAAAATGAAATGTAGGTATATATATATATATTATTTTCTGTGTTGATGGTGAAAGTAAGGAAAAAAATAGAATTTCTTGGGAGAGAGAGAGAGAGAGACAGCTTTACGACGCCAATAACAAAAAAGGATCCAGACATAGGAAACATCGAGCTTATTTATGGCATGTTTCAATACTGAATTCAGAAGTAGAAGTAAAGTCCGTGATTGTATATAAAATTATTTTTAGGGTTTCCTAACGTGGGAGAGTTATGAATGTGAACGTTTTTATCATAATATAACGATATTTCAAGGGGAAAAAAATAATGTAGCATTTTTCTACCAAAATTTTTAACAATAAACTCAGTAAGATTACTTTTTGGACAATACATCAACACATGTAAATTGTCTAACACATTTAGTACACACTGTACACAGACACGAAGGGAGATAACCCTAAAGCAGAAGTAGCGATTGGGCACGAGAAACCCAAGAGAAGAAGAAAAAAAATCCAAACCATAAAGTGGATCATGGGACGGCGACCTTGCCCCCTTTCAAATATTTATCAGCGTATTATTTAACTGGCTGTAATTTAACATTGTAACGTAAGCTGTATTTATACTCTGACCTGTGCTATTGATTTTTTTTAAATTCCTAGAAAATGTATGCTGTTGAGTGTTGAGACAGATAAGTTACAATGAAATATCAACCCTGGTATTGTATTACAATGTGTGCAGTTGTATTGACATGATATCCAAGCCTAGCCTGAGATTCACGAAATTTGTGATACATGAGCAAAATAAAACCATTTTATAAACACGTAGTATGTTAATATCACAATCTAGAATTATATACCGGTAATGCATAATCATGCCCAAATCTTCAACTTTATGAGATTTTCATAAATGACCAGCTTTTAGGTGTATCCGGTGTATAAAAAAAAAAAGGAAGGGTTGATAAGCTGTGTCTTTAAAAGGTATATGCTAGTTGTTGTTGTTGTTGTTGTTTTGCACTGTACAGTTACATTTTCTATGTTTTAAGTATTCTTACGTTTGTAGCAGACGACAGTTTCCACGTGGAGCACTTTCGCTCTAGGAATTAACGCTCATAAAAAGTATGAGAAGTCGTAAACTAGCTAGCAGAAGTAAATGGGGATAAGGTCAACTACTCACTAAGATATACAAAATTATCTTTTTTTTTAAACTTTGTATTTAGTTGGTTACATTTAATTTCAGCTTATCGTCCTTGACATTGTTTAGTTTAATCTCTTAATCTCTAATGCAGACGCGATGTACGTCAACTATAAGCATACAGTGATGCCCATACTTCGTTCCGCAGGTCACATCCGGCACGTGACCTTTCAATCTCTGACCCTTTACAACTTCTTCCCACAGTACATAATGACGTCACAGATGTTTGGTTCCATTAGACTCGACAATTTTGTACAAAGCTTATGTCAAGTCACTCTGTCTGTCTGTCTGTCTGATACACATTTTGAACACGTTATTTCTCCTACTTCCCATTCTCGGATCAAGTTGAAATTTTGTACTTTCCTTCATTGTTTCTAACAAAATACGAATCAATCCAAAAAAAAAACAACAACTGATTAGTTAACTAAGAAGTGGTAATTTTAATTAATTTTGTTTGATATCGAAAAGGAGAAATAAATCTTACATTATCGAGAGACATGATGAAAATGTGAAGTTGTATATTTTCCGTTAGATAGGCCACACCTAGGGAAGCCTTATATATTTTTCAATTAGATAATTTAAGGTCTCAACACCTGTTGCTGAGTTGACCGCAGACTTAATGCAGCTGAGTGACCACAGGTTTAGGGTTTGAGGGGGCATTACGACTGATTGGTCAACGTAAGGTGCCAGATCAAACCCCAGACTTTGTGATTGTATTCTGTTTAAACTTCCACAGATTCTTCTCTCTTTTGGTGTGTGGCTCAAGTACATCTCTAGACACGGATTACAAACAAGAAAAACATTTAGAATACTTCTTTAACTCTTTCTCTCCTAATCGACGATACCATCGTTGATTTGACCCTCATTAAATTTAAATTAATAATTAATTTTATAAACTTTTCTTTATGTTATATAGAAGGTGCATGAATTCCCCTTTAATCCTTTACCAAATAAAACATTTTCTGATCACAACGAACACAGTTACTGAAGCTAAATCATAATATGGGAGTGAAATAGTAATGAGCAAAATGAAGAATTCCGTCTGAATGTGCAAAAATAATTACGGAGAGAAAGAGTTAAAACCACAAAGCGTATACGAATGGTAATTCTTATAATACAGACGTTACTTCAAAAAAGAAGATGATTACGTCATACGCGTCATGCATATTAACCAATGACTTGAATTCTGCCAAGTCACTAGTTTTTCTAGCTAGCTCAGGCAACCCATTTCATGCTCTATTAGTACAAATTTGTCCTAGCATATGGAACGAGGAATGCGCCTTTATCTTTGTGTCTTTCTGAGTATTTTATTAGGTTTGGATTTGTATTTGAAGATTATGGTTCAGTGTTTTATGTATAATGCTTCTTTACTTTTAAGTCTTCTATCCTGAAGGCTTTCTAAATTTAGTGATTTTACTAAAGGTGTTACTCTAGTCAAATGTGAATATTCGTTTGTTAGGAATCTCACTGCTCAATTTTGTGTCTGTTCCAGTTTCTTAATATTTTCTTGATTTGAGGGGTCCCAAACAGAAGAGGCTTATTCTATTATTGGCCTAACCAAGGTTAAGGTTGTATCAATTAGTTTGGATCAATCATATAATTAAATTTGTAATAGATGTAGACCAACAACAATAAATTATTGCGATCAGAAATATTTTTACCAATTGTTTTAGCGCAATTTCATGCTTTTGGCTTTCTCAATGTGTTATGATCCTATCACTTGTCGGGACCAGATGGGGAAGAAAAAGGCGGGGGAGAGGAGAAGAAGGGGCTATCTGTTTAATACATGGCGAAAAAAAACTATAAATAACTAGCTTTTTGGTGTATCCGGTGTATAAAATAAAGGAAGTGATGGTAACCTATGTTTTTTTTTAAAGTTAAAAGATGATTTTTTTTTCTTTACTTTTACCACTTTGGAATCAAACTTTCTTTAGGCTTTAGCTTCAAAGTAGTTGGCAACATAGACGTTTATTTAAACGTGCTTGACATTGTTTAGTTTATCCTGAAAATCTCCCAATAAAAATCATATTACTTTAAAAGTACTGCTATTACAATAGCTTTTTAAAAGAATCGATCCCATGCAAAGAGTTGGCATATACAAGTGGGCGTGGTTAAATATGCATGTTACAGACAAGTTCTGGCCCGCAGGCCTCCTAGCGGGGGTACCCTGCTGTTAATACTTCAGCGTAATCTGCACAGATCAATCAGCAGTTCGATTAGTCAACAGCTGTATCAGTCGTAACGTTAGATTTGAAAGTGTAGTACGTTTAAGGCAAGCAACAAACATAAGTGCTGCCTAACAACAAATCAAAATCGCTGAGGGAAAAAAAAGTTGAATAGAAAACAATCTTAATAATCTTAATTTATTTTATTAGGAGCGTTAGATAACCAGTACACAGTAATTGATGAATTTTGGCGGGATTTGTATTTTGAACCATTAGCCTCGTTCGAAAAGTCTTAGTACTGTTCAAAGAAGTGTCTGTTAGATTTACACACAAATTAATAAGGAACTAAGTGAATTAATTTCTTTCTACCCTCCTCTAATATGTTGGCTAAATCTGAGCATGCGCCTAAAATTAAATATTAAGTAAAGAAAGGACCCAAATGACATAGAGGTTTATATTTATAGTTATGAAGCCTTTCATTAAGAGATGAATGTGCTATAAATAGACTTTTGCGTCATTTGGGTTATTATTATAATTATTAATATTACAAGTATAAAAAGTAAAACAAATAAAAGTGCAGTCAGAAAGATCTGTTCATTTCAGAGTCAAAGGTCTAAGATGGTCAAGAGTAGAGTCAGAAAGATCTGTTCATTTCAGAGTCAAAGGTCTAAGATGGTCAAGAGTAGAGTCAGAAAGATCTGTTCATTTCAGAGTCAAAGGTCTAAGATGGTCAAGAGTAGAGTCAGAAAGATCTGTTCATTTCAGAGTCAAAGGTCTAAGATGGTCAAGAGTAGAGTCAGAAAGATCTGTTCATTTCAGAGTCAAAGGTCTAAGATGGTCAAGAGTAGAGTCAGAAAGATCTGTTCATTTCAGAGTCAAAGGTCTAAGATGGTCAAGAGTAGAGTCAGAAAGATCTGTTCATTTCAGAGTCAAAGGTCTAAGATGGTCAAGAGTAGAGTCAGAAAGATCTGTTCATTTCAGAGTCAAAGGTCTAAGATGGTCAAGAGTAGAGTCAGAAAGATCTGTTCATTTCAGAGTCAAAGGTCTAAGATGGTCAAGAGTAGAGTCAGAAAGATCTGTTCATTTCAGAGTCAAAGGTCTAAGATGGTCAAGAGTAGAGTCAGAAAGATCTGTTCATTTCAGAGTCAAAGGTCTAAGATGGTCAAGAGTAGAGTCAGAAAGATCTGTTCATTTCAGAGTCAAAGGTCTAAGATGGTCAAGAGTAGAGTCAGAAAGATCTGTTCATTTCAGAGTCAAAGGTCTAAGATGGTCAAGAGTAGAGTCAGAAAGATCTGTTCATTTCAGAGTCAAAGGTCTAAGATGGTCAAGAGTAGAGTCAGAAAGATCTGTTCATTTCAGAGTCAAAGGTCTAAGATGGTCAAGAGTAGAGTCAGAAAGATCTGTTCATTTCAGAGTCAAAGGTCTAAGATGGTCAAGAGTAGAGTCAGAAAGATCTGTTCATTTCAGAGTCAAAGGTCTAAGATGGTCAAGAGTAGAGTCAGAAAGATCTGTTCATTTCAGAGTCAAAGGTCTAAGATGGTCAAGAGTAGAGTCAGAAAGATCTGTTCATTTCAGAGTCAAAGGTCTAAGATGGTCAAGAGTAGAGTCAGAAAGATCTGTTCATTTCAGAGTCAAAGGTCTGAGATGAACTTCAAAAAAAAAAGAAAGAAAGCTGCCCTATCGGAATGCCCCCTGACGTGTCAGGTCTGCAGCAGCGCCGCCTTTTTTAAGAGCATTGGTGCCCAAACGCTGACGACTTAGGTTGAGAGGCCGCACCACTTCAAACCAAGAGTCCTTTAAGTAACATTTTTCGAGGTGTCACGTGTCACGCCCTGTAGGTTAGGCTTCACTGCTTTAGGCTAAGTACATTCAGTGTATTTTTATCAGGTCTGTTGTCAAAACATAATCGTATAAGTCTACACAGTTGTATCATTCATATTATTATCTTTATGTATATCTTTACGTTGTCTGCTGTTTCTAGGAAATATTCATTTCTTAACACACAGAGATAAGTTAGCACAGGATAAGCGTTCGTTTTAAAGATATATCTGCTAAATAATAGCCGAGATAAGACTCAATATAGATTATAGATCACTAGACAGACATGTAAAATAAAATAATAGAGCAGAAAAAAAAGTCTGTTTTTTTATGACAGCATAAACATAAAAATAATAATGTTACCTACAGGCTGGATTGACGTAAAGGGGGTCATTTATAGATGTACATTCTTTGAATCATTTCCACATTTTTTTTATTTACGTGACCTTGACCTATATAGATAATTACACTAATTCTGATCCATTGGTTAAGTGAGTTCGCGTGCCTTTGGTTTTTAGGGTGCAGCCTTTCTCGACATTCGGCCGTACTTTTAACTGGATAGCTGCAGTAGAAGTAGGGCTACCTTTACGGCAGTGTATGCAAGACTGTGAATGTATCATTTTTAACAAAATATGCTTATTAAATGTACCACAATTAAATGTACATCTATGTTGTATAATGGACAAAGAGTCAATTTTAAATGAAAGCCGCAACCAGAACCATAATTCTTTATTATTTAGTTTTTATTAAGTGAATTTATCTTGAATCTTGAACTTCCGACCTAGGGCGTCCAGGGACTAAAATCTGACTCGGAGTGAAACCTAATAGATCTAGGCCTATATTGTCCCATCCTAAAAACGTATCTATATTTTTTTTAAAAAAATTACTTTGTTGTTTTCAATAAAAGTCGAAAAATATGGAGTGCGAACTCCCCCCCCCCCCCCCCGCCTCCTTACACTATATCAGCTAGCTGTGCCCCTTGTTGTCTGCAAATGTAATGTTTTTAAAAATGCGATATGATTTTATTGACTAGAAAAAAAAACGCTTTTAGAACTAAGACAATATGTAGGTTAACTTACCAATATATACAGATCAACAGTGTAGGCTATCATCCAAATTATCATCAATAGTATATTAGTCTATTGATATATTCTAGATGCAGCTTTAAAATACAGACATTTGACCGACACATAGGCCTATAAAGTAATCCACCTCGCCAGTTACCTGTAGATCTAGATCTAAACTAAAACAAGGAATGTCTTGGCATAGTCAAACTAGTACAAGAATAACCATAGGGTTCTAAATATATTTTTTAAAAAAAAAGTTTTAGTCTAAGTAAAGATACGATTTCCAAAAAAAAAGGAAAGGAATAAGTATTCCCCCCCCCCTTCCCGGATTTCTGTAGAGTATTTATCTAAACGGAATGAATCAAAAGTTGTTTTTGTTTTTTTTTCGAAAACGCATTCATGTCTATGTTGCGTATGCCTTCCATTGATTATTCTTTTCTGGGAATTTCCGAAATTCTCCCAATTTCTCCGATTCATTCTATTTTAAGAACTGAAACAAATCTTTAGTTGCCAACTTAGTTGATTTTTTTTTGTCCCTTTGTAATATAACTCTTTTTTTTTCTTTTAATTTTTTTTTTGGCTATGAACCAAAAGCGCAAATAATTGTATAAATCAGGAGATCAGTTTACAGACATGGCTTTTGTAATTGTTTTTTTTTTAAGCTGAATAACTACGTTCAGAGGCGACAACTTTTAATGGTGGGTTGTTGTTGTTTTTTAGACGACGTTGGTGTCATTTGTAGTGTCAACATGTGACGACTTTTGTAGTTAGACAGCTTCAAAGGGTCTTAGAAAAGGTTATGTAGTTTTATTTGTGTTCCATTCCATTGCCTAGTATTCCGCGAGGCCTGACGAGGTGTTCCGCGAGGCCTGACTAGATGTTCCACGAACTACTTAAATAATTAACTAGTACGCCACCACGTAAATTAATGTCTAAAAAAAATAAGCAAAGGTAAGTACTCAAAATGTGCTAAGTGTTCCTCGAAAGGAAAAGATGGGGTATAGAGATTCGACATTTAATAATATACAATAACGGCATCTGAATATATGGTCCAGTGTGGACATATGACGGTATATACTATAATATCATCGTCTAACAGTATAGCGTATCGATATCTAACTGTATATCGTATTGACGTGGCACTCCATATAGGCTAATAATAAGACACTGTGTTCAATCCGCAGACTTAAGGATGATTGCAGTAGCCTATTCTACAAGACCACTCATAACAAATTGCGAGAATGCGACGTGCATAATTTTACACATCTAAAAGATAATATCGGCATCAAATCATTGTATAGTTTGTTTTTATATCTAACCGTGTACACAAATATACACATTTTAGTAGGCATATCATGTAATATGTGTCCACGCTGTGCCGTTATTGTATTGAGTTATCTAACCTTTTAGACAATAAAATCGGCGAGATAGAATTGGTTCACTAAAAGTCCATAGTGACCTTTTACATTCATATAGAGAATATACTTTCAAGTGCAAGTCTTATAGCACTAGATGGAGCTCTTCTGTACATAAATATATTTTTTATCTTCCTTCATGGAACAAAAAGGTTTATATTTAAAGAAAGTATACAATCTAGATGAATCTACCTTCTCGAATGCAGGTAGATATGTCAAAGCTGAAAGGAAGAAACATGACTCATGGTTTGTAAATAAAAGAAATTGTATCCTGGAGGACTTTGAAAAAAAAATTGTGTCTTTCATTTTTTTAATTGTAAAATATTTTGATTTTTTTTTTCATACCTCTAAGTACGAAACTTTACAGCTTTAATTTTGAAATATGTAACATGGTAAACAAAGTTGGGGCGGTCATTGGTAGTCAGTTTAGATAGTCTCTTATTCAAATGCAAACGTTTGAGTTTATGTGAAAATAGCGCTCTAGAAATGATGCATAACGTGACTCAAAGCGGAGTAGCGTACCGATACCGGGTCACCAACAGAGAAATCGTAAGCCTGTACGTGCACTGCCCCCAATTTTTTTTTCAAGGTTGTGATCAATCGTTTTATGAGATTCACTGGACCTATCGCTGGACATATTGCTGGACATATCGCTGGAAATATCGCTGGACATATCCTTAGACAGGTAAAAACACGCATCCCAAGAACAGCTACAACATGGAGAGCGAAAAGAGTAAAACGAAAAATATGGCCGCCCCCAAAATGACATGGCGTTATATCTTCCTAGAAAACAAAAATAGTGGGCACCATTGGGAAGATGCTTTAGACGTCGAATTCTAGGATGTACTGGAGAATGCAGCATGTTAATTTGAGCATCTTAATCTAAACGATTCATAAACAGACAATTAACTCAGCCAAGAATGCTATCTTTCGCTACAAATGTATGTTTGTGGTTATTCCATTAGCGTTGCGATCAGTAAAGGCTATAACTAAACTATTCTCTTTTAATTTATTGAGAGATAAGGTTAGCCTGGCTCTACCACCACTTCCCCCTCCCCGCTCTCCTGCTATGATATCAAAACAGTTCCGTGTCAGCATGACATTTATATTGCAGCATGACCGGGGTGGGGGGGGGGGGGAGGGAGTCGAGTCTTTCAGTCAACCGAGAAACGAATGAATATTTGCGAGTATTTAGTGACAGGCGTTACTCGGCAAAATTTAGAGGCAGTCTAGTCTCTAGCTCAAACGTTTAAGTGACAGTCTAGTCTCTAGCCCAAACGTTTAAGTGACAGTCTAGTCTCTAGCCCAAACGTTTAAGTGACATTCTAGTTTTTAGCCAAAACGTTTAAGTGACAGTCTAGTCTCTACACCAAATTGTTTGATGCGAAAATAAAACCTCTTCACAAATCCGTTTAGGCCTACAATTAGATGTCAATAACGCCACTGTTAGATGTCCATGCTTTATGCAGTGACATGTCAATCTGACATTGTCTTAAATTTACGTTCTATATTAAACAACTAGTCACAGTCTAGTCTTTACACCAAACGTATAAGTGTCATTCTAGTTACTAGGTGGCTGAGTGGTTAAGCACTTTGCTTCCGAACCTGGGGAGCTGGGTTTGAATTTCGCTGAAGACATGGATTTTAAATTTCGCGGATTTCTATGGCTCATCTAAGTCCACCCAACTCTAAAATGTACCTGATCTTAGTTGGGGAAATGAAAGGCGGTTGGTCATTGTGCTTGGCCACATAACACCTTGCTCGTTAACCATTGACCAATGAATCAGATGACCTTAACATGATACGCTCTAAAGATCGCAAGGTATGAAAGGGGAATTTTACTTCTCTTTTCTAGTCTGTAAGCCAAATCGATTTCTAACAAGTTGTTACTTCATATCAATAGTCTGCTAGACATTTTTTGCCCATCTCAAGCATCATACATCAAACAATCTTTAACTCTTTCTCTCCGTAATTATTTTCCTCATTCCTATAGTAATATTCATTTTGCTCATTTGAATTTCACTATCCTGTTCTGATTAAACTTAAATAACTTTTTGTTTCTTAATAGAAAATGTTATATTTGGTATCAAACTATAGGAGAATGTATGCTCGTTTTACACAACACAAATTAAAGTTTTGTAAATTAAAAACATCAATTTAGTTTAATGGGGGTCAATTCAACGATGACATCGTCGATTAGGAGAGAAAGAGTTTTAAAAAAGGTATGGCTCCTTGTCACACTGTCAGGATAAAGACGTTCGAGAAATGGGAAATTAAACAAGAGCAGAACGCCAATGGTTCATGTGCAAACACATTTCTTTTTATCTATTCTATAAACATTGATACATGAAGCGACAATACATAGGTCTAATTCAGGGTCGAGTACTATCTTTGGCCCGCTCCTTCCCAATGCTCAATATGTTTCTATATCTATAACCAAATTGAATCTAGTATTTCAGCGCATGTATACAAAAGGCATTCAAATACATGCACTATCTTGTCTGCCAAAAATATTATTCAATAACTAAAAATACACATTGAATGCCAAATAAATTAGAAAAGAATTCCATACAGACATGTATTGAAATCTTAATACAATTTAGTTGGTTTTTCTTTCGGTTGGGCCATGTGGTCGCCTTTGGCTAGTAAATTGCCTGGTCTGATTACCAGGGGAACATAACCTTATACACCAACAATTTACACTTAAGACTTAAATCCTCCCACGCCGCTCCTCGGCAAGCTTTCTCCAAAAAGGTGTGACATTTTGGCAATGTCTGAAGCCTCTTCCCACCAGATGTCCACTGCTATGAGGTCCTACATGAAAGTTTGGCGCCAAATTTTATACGAAGGCTTCCCTGTTTGCACTTTAAACACATTCTTCTTCTTCTTGTAGCCAGCTTTATTGCTGCTGAGCTGTGAGCTCTTTTGCAGACTGTGCCAAGGAAAAAAAGTGTGCTGTTCTCTTCAGTTGTTTACACACATTTACAGAATTTCAGAAGTACTTCCTCCACTTTCATAAAAAAACACCGTTAAACAATGTATGTACTAACTTCACACTAATAAATCTATTATTCCACACTTACGCACCCGTTCTATAGTTGAGCACCACTGATAACTTGTGCGAATGTTATCTTGAAGCCACAACACACCAGTTCTCGAGCACAAAAAAGTCACTCTAGACTCGTCACAGAACAACGGGTACGCTAATAATAACTCTAGTTCAGCTATCTGCATAATTAGGATTACCTCCCATTCAGATAGCATTTTTCTTTCCTGTCTAAATTCTGTTTCTCATATTTTGAAGTTGACACAGTTGTTTGTTTGTTGGTTGAATAGAAATGCTGTTGACAATACAGTCTAGGGAAAACCACGTTGACTTGTCTGTGTTATGAAAACAAGATCTAGCTGGGTTTTTCACTATTATTATTTTAATAAATTATTTTAAAGTAAATGTATTTCCAGATAGTGTCTCTGGAATTGTGGAACACTTTTGTTACCAGAATGTTACGGTTACTTAACAGAGGTTAGGATGTTGTGGTGCGCTGTAGTCGTTAACAGACAGTTCTGGATTGAGAAAGATGTGTAGAATCGCATGGGCGATATAATTCCACAAGTACTCTTTGTTTAAATTCGATAACTAGTGTGCTGTAGGCGCCAACAGAATGCATTTCTGAAGGTTAGATGTACGCTAGAATGTAGAGAAACGCTTACAGCGCCCTTCCAACGACCTAGCGGAATGTGGAAGTGTCAAAGGGGGTGGGGGGGGGGGGCGGCGTCACAAGTAAATGGTTGAGAAACACTTAATCAATGTTTTGATATGAACATAATGTCTCGATCAAGGGATTGAAATCAATGATACGTAGAGAATAAAACGAACGAATAAGGAAATTCAAGAGTAAACCCAGAAGTAAAGAATGAATGGATTTTTTTTTAAATTCTTAAAGACAGATAGATTCCTTACCTATATCGCCACGCATAAATATGTCTTGTCTATCACGGTCTGACAGGCTAATACATATTCCGGAGTGAAATGTCTGACGTTAATCATAACATGTCTCTTTCCATGATGTGGGCATATGCCATTTTTTTTTTTTACATATTTAAGTATGACAATAAGTTGTAACTATTTCAGGTTGTCAATGGGATGAATATTATGTGTACATAATGCACACATAATGTCCACACATTGTCTATATAAACCCTTCATGATGGCTACACAATGTCCATATATTGTCCACATAATATGGACTTAAAGTCTACATAGTTTCTATATATATTGTCTCCAAAATGTCAACGTAAAACGGAAATGGTGTTCATAAAACGATTATGTTAGTTTGAATAAAGCCCACTGGTTTAGTCTTTATCTACATAATGCCTAATTACTGTGTAATTCCCCAGATAATGTCAGCGTACGAAATGTTGACCTTAGCCCATGTTATCTGTCGAGATATTGTATACCTTTATACAAAGTGTGTCTACTATTTACATAATGTCTATCTGTTTACCTAAAATCATCTACAATGTCTACATATTAGGCCTATATATTTATATATATTTTTTCGAATTAACTCTTTCAGTGCGGGGTTACTCCCAGCGCTGGTGAAGACCTATTTTCTTGTATAATAAAATCAAATATTTTAAATGATATGATAAAATTTAAAAGTTATGTTTAGTAACTCTAACTACCTTGCAGATTTTGTTAGTTTAGGAAAACCCTTTTTTTTTTCCAATCAAAATAATTCGGACTGAAAGAGTTAAACTAATTAAGTGAGGAAAAGCTAATGTTCCATTAAATGGAATATTCATTAAATAATTGGCTTTTGACATTGTTCTTTTTATCATTGCATATTTATTTTTCTATAAATCTAGGTTTTAAAAACCAAGCTTATAAAATAAAGTTAACACAAGTAATATCGAAAATCTGAAACTCATTTTTTTTTTTCACTATTCCAGAGAATTTTATGGAACTTCAAATTCCTTGAAATATTTTTTTCTTTTAGGTGAAGTTTTTTGCTGTACTTTATTTTTCTTTTTTAAGAATACTTTTTTAGGGCCTTTTCCAAGAAAATGATAATGGATTTTTGTTTCTCCTACAGAATCATGAATTAAAATAATATTCTTTTATCCTAAGCTAAAGAAACCTAAGACTCGAGAAAGAGTTGAAACGAATGCAGTTTGTGTTATTTGAAGATGTTCTGTGTCTAGATACTATAACGTATTGTGTGTTTGAAAGAGCTCATGTGTTAGTTAAGCTTACATTGTGTCCCATGTTACACGGGGAAGGCGGATTGTGTTTTCTGAAACTAGAGAGTAACGACATGTATATTTTTGCGAAGGTAAGTTTGCAATTAAATTCATTTCTATCATCTATGTCAAAAGTTTTCCTAAAATATTACAGAAAGTGAGAGAGAGAGAAAGAGATAGAAAGAGAGAGTTTCATTGAACATATTTTAGGAGAATAACAAGTCATCTTGTGGAAATTCGAAATAAATAGTCTAGGAGTCTAGTCTACTTTAAAAGAAATTCGAATTTTAAAAAGTATTAAATAGAGTCTTATAGAAAGTCTAATCTAGAACTGGAGTCCAATAGACCAAAATAATTAATTAAATATTTTAAAATAAAATATGCGGTATGATAAAAACAACGAATATTAAACGTTCCTACATAATAAAAAAAATCACTTTTAAAGAAAAGTATAACTGCCCAATAATGCCCAATATTGCATAATACAATTATTACATTTAGAAATGTAGCCTAAACATTTGAACACATAGTCTATAAAAAAACAACTTTTTTTTCTATATCTAGAGACTTCTAGAAATCTCCAAGTCAGAATTTAGACGACCATATCGTTTTTAAAAACAAATAACCTAAAAAGAGGACGTAACCTTTGACCTTTGTAGCGTTGAGCTTTCTCCAAGCGAAACTGAAATAAAGGATTATATTCAATCTAATTAAAGTTGCTAAAGTTGTTTGTACATATTGAGATTTCCTAACGGTTCTAAGTCTAAGAAATAAAACTACAGTACGTTAAATTATGCCTAGCTGTACCCACGTTTGTATGCTTGCGTTGTTTTCAAAGCATTATCAAAATGTTAAATATTTTGAAGGCATGTACAAATGGATTTACATCATAAGCGATCAATTTGTGGGTAGGGTCGTATGCTGACGACAGGGCCGATTTTGACACTGGTTATCACGTCGGCTATTCTTTATATTTCAATGTCTTAAGCCTTTATTCTACTATTAATAATGTATAGTATTGTGGCTAAGAATTAATTCTGATATTTTAAAACATTTATTGTAACTTGTGTGTGTAACTATAGTGAGTGCGCGTAGGGCCTAATTATCTTCTCCTTTGAAGGATCGTCTGTAATTTATAAAGACAAAAAAAGGTTATAGTTTAAATAAATATCTTTATCGCGAACACATTCTAGCCATAAGATGGAATCACCTTACAGAAAACAACTTTTACTGAAATAGTGGAATATAACTATCCGGCTCCCCTCTTTCAGGCTCCTCCCCCTGAAATTGTATATAAAAGTGTATTTTGAGTTACGTGGAATTGTGAGTTTTCGTAAGTTTTTTTTTGTTTTTTTTTAAGATAAATATTTTATATTTCAAGGAAGGTTAATAGTTACCATTAGCTGGAATTTATATAAAATACAAAATAATACTTTTAAGGTTTAAAAAAAACAAACAATACTGTAATGTGAGCTTGTTTACATGCTTTCAAACTAGTGAAGAGGTCTACCTTTACACCAACTTGTGTAGAATGAATCATGTGTCCTCTTCGGTTGTTTTTTTTTTTTTTTTTTGTTTGCTTTTATAATTTTTATTATTTTATAGTTGAAATTTGCACCTATTATTTATTTTAAAATCCATCACTGCAAGTTGATCTGCTGGTTCTAATGCCAATATTTCATTGGCCGACTATTCGTCTGTTCAATATTTCTTGAAATAAAAAAACAAAAACACTTAGTCGGACATCATTGCGATGTTAATGGCTATTTAGTTTCACTTCCAACTGTCGTACACTGAATGCCTAACCCTATATCCATCTGTTTGTGTAACCTAACCGCAAACACTAGACAATGCTAAAGTCAGAATGGCAATGCAAAAGAAAAAAAAACGCAATAACAAGACACAAGTTTACTACTCAAGACCTACAGAGAAGAAACAAGACAGAATACCATCAAGTAAGACACATGAAGACTTCTTAAAGACACAAAGTCACGAAACAAAACAGAGTTACAAATATTAAGAATACCTTGTTGATTTATAATTATTAGAACGAAAGTTTTACCATTTTATTAATTTACTGTTTGAGGATGCATACAAAAAAAATAAACGTTCAGAGTTAATATATTTGATGCTTTGTTGTTTTTTTTAAGTTGATGCTATTAACATATACTTACATTTTTATCCAGACAGTACAAATAAGTGGAGCTGTTAGATCTATTGAGCTGTCGTTCTTCGTTGTACTTGTCTCACGTTCATCAATGGGAAACTTTAAATCTTCTAATGACGTCCGAATTTAAAAAGTCGGAGTTTCCCAAAGCCGTCACTTCTTATTGGTCACAATGCGTGGCTGAGTTATTTTAAGCCTGGATGAAACTTGTACTCGCCTTTTCTTGGAATTCAAGTTGCAGTGTTTCCAGCGTCTCAATTAAATGTTTCGATGAAAAAACAATAATATTCAATTCCTTGTCCACACAGTTTTCGTGACATACTTAAACCTTAAAGATTTATAGAGAAATTTCTGTTTTTGTGGTAGACATACTAGTAATACAGTCTAGCTCAGTGGCAGCTATCCAACTAAAAATAGTATTATCCTTTATAGTCGCTTCACTTTGGAAACATGTGATGACCTGGTTAAGAAAATGTGCGTGAAATTACACGTTCTGGAGTTGACAGCACTAGCCAGTTGCTCTCTCACCTTGGAATAGAAACTAGAACTGATAGACCTAGCTGCATTTTGCTGGTCGCTGAACAATAATGTCTATTTCTTCATATTCGCTTTCTTTCAAACAGATTCTGAATGCTACGATTTCGAATAAAGAGACGTGATTAATTGTTATGTATTTATTTTTCGACGATTGCGAATACATCGAAGAGTTTCGATGTGATTTAGATTTGTTCACGTACTAAAACAAATGTCTAGACAAACTGCCAACTATGTCGATCTATCCCACACACAAAGCTATATAGGCCGGCGTATATCACACGCTGTCTCTTGAATCTAGAATACGGTGTCAGCCAACGTGAAGTGACAATATACTTATCTGTACGTGTTTTATATAGCAGTAGAAATAGTTCAGCCGTGAATCCGACGTAAGTATATTTCTATTTCCGAGAAACTGATTTCCCGAAGAAGCGCAACACAATTGAGGCCTAAATTCTTTCCACGCTCCTGCTAGCGTCACATTTTAAAATACATCGGATCTTTTCACTAAAGCCCCCCCCCCCCCCTCTCACCATGTCTCCTTAAGACACCTCAGAACTAAAGAAACTTAATGATTGTCGTCAACTGCTTATTTATTTCTACACCACTCCTGGAAAAACGTTGTTTTTTTTTCCCTTCAAGATTATCGATTTGAAGAGAGATCACACGACCATAAATCAATAAATCATTTCTTTATCTAATGACGTATAAAGCCCTTTTAGAAAAGGGTTTTTTTTTTTTTTTTTGGTTGCTTCGTTGAATTTTTTACAAAGAAACTAACATTCTTTTGGAATGACATAAGCGGCTAAGGGCTGATTCTGTGTATACCCAGGTATATCTGAATCCTTTATGACCTACCCGCTCCCCGCCACCCTTTTCTCCTTACTTCCTCGATGTCACCTTGACAACCAGCAACAACAATAAGTTTGGTTGACAAAAAGCACCGCCCACCCACGCATTTTGTAGATAAAGAAAATATCTCAGTAGATCTGCTTACAAAACGTAATATTATTCAATATATTTATAGGCCCGTTATGTAGTCAAAGTTTCTGAAAAGTCTCATTCTAAAAATATAGTTTCGGAAATTCCCCAAACTGATATAATTTTGTGAAAAGAAAAAATGAATGTAGGCCTATTTTCATTTAGCTATGCATCTATGTAGACCAGTGATTCCCAAAGTGGTCTATATAGATCCCCCAGGGGTCTACGACGACTTCCAAGGGGTCTACGAAAGTGAAAAAAAGGAATTAGGGGATCTATGAGATGTAAATGGGGGTCTACGAGAGTGAATCTCGATTTCAGTAGGTCCGTGATTTGAATTGAAATCTTTAAATAATGGAATTAACAATTATCTTATACAAATATAAATTATTTAAAAAATTATTTTAGAACCTTATTTAAATAGCTTAATTTAGTCTACATGGAATTTATATTTAACATAGTCATATTTAATTATGAAATTTCACAGTGGTATTTATGTGTGAAAATTTAGCTTCTTTACATGTTAAACTTATATTGTCTATTTGTAATTTATGCAACAAAGTGTTATGTACTGACACTTTGATACCATCAACGTTGGAGGAATTTTTGTAGACGATACCATCTTAATAAAAAAAAGATGTAGATTTGAAACGCTTTTGAAAAATCAATAATAAAGTTGAGAAAAGATCTATATTGGACAAAATCTTTGCTTTGGCATCAGAAAGAGAAGATGATGGTCTGCAAGTGTCTTAAACAATCTTTTACTTATTGCGAAATTTGGAAAAAAACACACAATAGGCGAAAAAATGATTTTGGCATGCGATGAAGAAGTTTTTAAAACTATTATGTCCACAAACCTACATCTGATAGTATTACAGAATTCCTCTAAGCAACAAAACAAAGCAAAGGTCTATTGATGAAATGAGTTCCTAATACAAGTGAAACGAGTCAATATTGCCTTGTAATAAAATACTTTTATTGGCGAATGTTCGTTTTATTATAGATAAAGAAATCCACGAAAAGCTTCTTTTTGCAAAAACTGAGAATCAATATTGAATGTTTTGAAAGACTACTATAAAGAAAAAGCCCTCCCTTTAACTATAATGCCAGTAGCAACGAATGGAGCACCTTTCATGGTTGGGTCTTATTGTGGATAGTGAAAAAAAAAGGTAGATGCTTTGAATATCTTCAATTTGTTATTAACGCAGTTTACCCAAGCAACACATAAAATATCTTGCTCAAACGTGTTGAGAAAATGACCAGAACTTTCATCAGTTTTTCCTTCACACAATGTATCCAAGTTCTTGGATGTCAAATTTAATTTAATGGGGTTGTACATTGATTTTTTAACAGACTTGTTTCATAAATTCTATTAGGTTAACTTACATGTGGTCATAGGCGTAGCCAGGATTTTTTCGGTTGGGGATTTTTGCAACCCAACCTCACCTCCAGCTACGCCCATGCATGTGGCCACCTAATTCCTAATGTCCATTAGACATCATTGAAAAAAAAACACTTTGGAAGTTCATAAATCAGAACAAATTTAATTCAGCAATATTAGCTAATTAGGGGGTCTACCGAATCCTGGAAAACATGACAAGGGGTCTACGAGCCAAAAAAGTTTGGGAACCACTGATGTAGACATACATATATTAAGACAAACAACTAATTAGCCTATTGTTTCGATACATTACGGTTCAGGTAACAATCTGAACTGCGGACAGTAATGTACTGAATCGACCTTTTTAGTCAATGGACTTGTAACAGACTTACAGATCTACTCATTTCTGCATAGGTCGACACGGGATGCAATGTAAACTTATTATGATCTATATAGGATACAGTTGACAATGCATTAATTAAGAGATTCTGAGCTACGTTAAGGCGAAAGAAGAGTAGTCTCCGTTGAATATTTGCATTATTAATAATAATAGCATCGTGCTAGTTAGATTTGGGATATTAATGATTCGGCATTACTACTGTAAAAAATGAAATGAACTAAGTCTATTAAATATTTGAAAGGGGTTATTTTGAAAGTATGACACGGACGTACAAACATGTTAAAAAAACACTTACCGCAAGTTCAAGAAGACAGCGACGATTTCAAAAAAGAGGGTTGGTCACCTTGCCAAATGATACGTGGAAAATCCGATCGTTTTCCAGTTTTGTTTTGTTTTTTTTTTTCAAAAAAGAAAAAAATAATAATTCCAAGACGGATACACCTATAAATAGTTGTTTTGTTTTTTCTTTACTATGTTGATTTTTTTTTTTTTTTTTTTATATTGCATAATTTTCATATATTTTAAAAACGAATGGTTATATGGCTTCATAAATAAATATCTGTTAATGATATACTGAAAGAGGTATTCTGTAACTAAGACCTGGTGCATAAGGAAATAGTTCTTGACTAGTTTGATTTATATATAAACATCCCAAAATTACAGACCAAGGGTCAGTGTTTAAAACGAAGCACGAATGTTCCAGTAGGTTTGACTGTTATCAAGGAAACTTCCAAAGTTGTTAAAGGTTTAAATAGTACACTTGTTTACATCTGTCCAGCAAAAAAAACACACAAAAAATTTTCGTAAGTATAAAATTCACACTAGAATTTTTTGGGGGGAGTTGTTTTGGGGGATTTTATTTAAAATATTTGGAGGCTTTTGTGGGACTTTTTTTTTTTTTGCTTTCAGGAATTAAACTGTATTTGAACGATAATTTGACTTCCTACCATTTTATTTTATTTTAATCTATATCTCATAAGATTGGTTGTGTATACTTAGATTTAATGTCTCCATTGATTATTAAACTTAACATTGTTGATTTAGAAATGTGTATTTTAAATAATAATTTTTTATTGCTGTCTCCGTGAAGATTTATTAAAGGAAAGTATTTTTAAATATGCAAAAAAAAAAGTTAATTGTAAAAAAAAAAAAGACAGGAAAAGGACAACAAGAAGTATTTTTAGAAAAATAACCTTTTTATTTTTTAAATCAATTCTACTTAAATGAAGCTAATATTGGTCTATAATTTCTTTATTCTATTTATTTCTTGTTAGGCTTATAATAGTCAATCTCCACGCTAAAAAATTTGCACAATCTAGAATCACGAGTTTTACAAAGCTTATATCAACTCACTCCGTCTGTCAGTCTGGTACAAATCTTGTACACGTTATTTCTCCCGTCTGTCAGTCTGGTACAAATCGTGTACACGTTAGTTCTCCCGTCTGTCAGTCTGGTACAAATCGTGTACACGTTAGTTCTCCCGTCTGTCAGTCTGGTACAAATCGTGTACACGTTAGTTCTCCCGTCTGTCAGTCTGGTACAAATCGTGTACACGTTAGTTCTCCCGTCTGTCAGTCTGGTACAAATCGTGTACACGTTAGTTCTCCCGTCTGTCAGTCTGATACAAATCGTGTACACGTTAGTTCTCCCACTTCTCACGCTTGGATCATGTTGAAACTTTGCATAATTATTTATTGTTGAAGACATTAAAGTAACCAACAAAGAAAATATCCAATTTATTATTATTATTTATTGGTAATTATTTTTTTATTATTTTGGTTTTTTATATCGTAAAAGGGAGATAAATCTTGCAGTAATGAGCGATATGTGCAATTCTTTCCCTTTGATAAGGTTTTTTAAAAAAAAAATATTTGTACATTTTTGATTGCTAATACATTTCTGTTACAAAGAGTTTAAAACATTTCGCAAAACTCTTTAATTGGAATTTTTCAGACAATAATTCATTTCATGGGACTGTAGAGACATTCCCGTCCAAAACATAACGCATGTCAAGGTGACCTTTACTAGAGAAAGCAGCCTTTTTTTTTTCTCTTGTTTTTTTCTCTTGTTTTTTTCTCTTGGCTGTCTTTTCTTTTTTCCTCTCCTTAGCTTTTTTCTTTACACTATCTCCCACCACATAGTGCGGTCTAGGGCTAAGTCTTACCAGTAGTCAACATTAATGCCCACTGTTTTAAGGTCTTTCTGATTACATTTACGTAATGAGTGAAATACTCAGAAAAGACACAAAGATAGAGGCACATTTCATATTCCATACGCAAGAACAAATTCGTACAAGTGCTCCTTCTTGCCTAGTGCCATTAGAGAATGGAATGGGTTGCCTGAATTAGACAACTGGTTTGCAGTCATTGAGGATGAGGTGAGTTACTTTAGTAGTTAAAATATTTACTAAAACCATCTCAGAAATCCATGGAAATGATTGCAAAAAAAACCAACTTTTCAAAATTAGTATGAAAAGAATATTATCAGCTTCAGATAAATTTAGAGTACAAAATAGGCTGTTAACGAATGATTTACATAATTAGAAATTATTATTAAAACAAGATCAAAACGGCGAGATAGATCTCTTATCAATCAAAGTGGAAGCAGGTTTTGCTATTTCTTCTCCAAAACAATTGTTTTGAGATCTGTGCCAGTTTTGCCTATGCCTAAGGCAGGCCCTGAACTAGCTTTTTCTCTTCTAATTGACGATGCCAGCGTTAATTTAGCCCCTATTAAACTAAATTGATTTTGGATTTATAATCTTTTAATTTGTATTCTGTAAAAAGAGCATGCATTCTCCTATAATTCAATAACAAACAGGCCTATAACATTTTCTGATAACTAACGAAAAAGTTATGGAAGTTTAATCATAACAGGACAAAAAATACAAATGAATAACACTATCAAAACGATGATAATAATTTCGACGATAAAGAGGTAGATCTCAAGAATTCTAGATCTAGATTCTAGAAGGTTTAGATCTAATTTAGAATTCAATGTCGGATTGACTTCAGGTATTTCTGAAAACGAAAAATTTAATTTTTAAATCAAACTATGCAAGCTGTTTTTTTCATAAAAATAAACCATTTATACAACTATTAACTATTACTAGTAATAAACACAGGAGGCTATTTAAAACGGGAGATGGTTATTAACTACATTTTCAACACATTTATGCTAACGGTTTTACATTTTTGACAATTTTTTTTTTTACAATTGTATTGCTAAGTTTAGTGAGTTATGTCAAACTAACTATAAATTTACAAAAAAAATTGTTTTACTTTTTTAAAAAGAAAAAAATCTATTTAATAGGCATATATGTTTAGCATAATTTTAAAACAACTATTAGTAAGTAGTTTTTCATATTATCGCATGAAATACTGCATGCACCACACTATGGAACACAACTTTAAAAAAAAAAAAAATTACGGATATGTTTTTTTTTTCCTTGAGGAATAAGAGATTGACCCTTGACAAAACAATTAGATCATTTAGATAATCATTATATGACATCAGTTAGGCCAGGTTCACATCTAACTTCACCTTCACTTTCACCTATCCTTTGATCTGCTGGACCGTTCGGGCACCATACAAGATCTGTCAACCTTCTTTCTCCATTCTCATATGTCATTTTCCTTTGGTAGAATTTTAATTTGATATATTTTCTGAAAACATTAAAACCTGCTTTTTTACCTGCCTGGTTGGACCATTTCGGAGTCCGTTTTGAGTTTGTGTTTAAAAACAAAAATGTCTTTGTAACCTTGTTTATTTTGAAAACGCTTTTGTAAAGGCAGTACGTAATTCTCCCTTTTTTCAATTAATTTTTATTTTGGTCATTTTAGTGGCTCCAAAAGAGGAAAAAGCAGCTATTAGTTTTGTGTCGTTTTTCCGTCGGTCTGTTTAGATCGAAAATAAAAAAAAAATATTGAAAAAGCTGATGTCTCCTTAAAATCAAATTCAATTTAATAGAAATCAGAAATCTCATTATCAATAATAGGTTATTTAATTTGTTTTCAAATAAAAAGAAAACAATTACTTTAGACAATGAAAACAATACCATGACTTAAATATTCCTTGTCCATTGGAGGATCTGGATGGGGCCGCATGTGAGTTTGTGCGATAACACTAACTCTTGTTAGTAATTTTGTTGTTGATTATTTTCGGAGAAATCATGAAATAAGTATAGCTTCTAATTGTTTAATCTAGATCCTACTCGACAAGGAAAAATCTATGAACATGTTTAATCAAACGCTACAACGTTAAAAGGGTGCCTTTTTTTAGATGACATTTTAACACTAAAGTATAGAGTCTATATCAGGGGTTCTCAACCTGTGGGTCACGACCCCCTTGGGGGTCGATTGACGATTTGCCAGGGGTCGCCTTAGACCATCGAAAATATGGATTGTTAATGTCTATTCTTCTAATGCTGTGTCGCGGCAGAGTAGGGGATTATAATAAGGGGTCGCCGAGCAAAAAAGGCTGAGAACCGCTGGTCTAGATCTATATCCAGTAAAAATAGTAAAGACTGCTTGTCTGTGTGGTATGTGCTCTGGACTGTGGTCTCAATAGTCTCGGCTTCGAATACTGCCCCCCCCCCCCCCCAGCGGAGGGGTTAGGTAAGGGATTCTCAACCTTTTCAGCTCTAAGATCCTACTTTTACAATTTCCCCACTATGCGGCGAGCCATAATTGTAATTTTTTTTTTGTTACTAGTAACTGATTTTGCTTATACCAGTATTGTAAAATCTTCGTCCTAATTGAAATATCTGATTATGATATGCCTTGCCAAAATCTGTAAGTCTAATCACAAAACAATAGGTAATTATATTGCGTGACAATTGCGTCTGTATATATTTCTGCTTATAGGAAAATTAAATTACAAATGCATGAAATTTTATCTTTATGATTTGCATTTAATAACTTTTCTTTTGCTTATTCAACACAATAATGATGTATGGTTTAGTGACAATTTGAAAAGCATGGCGAATCACGGATAAAAGCCACGACCATATCAAACCACTGTGAGCTGGCGCTCCTAGATCTAATTTTTAACCTAATTTTATCTAATTTATATTATTTATATAGGCCAGGGCTATGATGTTTGTAATTCAGTGTCCTTTTTAATTTTTATAGTTCAGTGCTGAGTATTTTGTAGTTTCCGCTATTTATAACTTTCTGCTAGTTTAGTTTAGTTTAGTTTAATTGTGCTGTCTGGTTGCTTAGGCTACTATAGCCCCTTGGTCACCATACCGAGGTGCACAGATTGGGCCCACCAAGTAGAGCTACCATCTGCCTACTGTTTTAAAAATGAACAAATGTTGAGCAGCAAGTAACAAAAAGGCCTCACTCAGTAGCGCCACCCTGACCTGCTCACACCACATAGCTACAAATATTATTGTGACATTCTGAGCAAACAGTTGAAATTGAAAGGGAAGTTGAGCTTGTTTCTGTTTCACCAGATCAGGAATTCTCGGGTCAGTTTTCACAAGATCACAACGACGTTAGCTTATGTTTTTATGTTTGTTTGTTTTTAATACTGATAAAAACAAATTGATCTCTAAAAGATTTCACTGCAAATCCTGCAGTCTATGGCTTATTAGCGTTACACTTAAATAACCATTCAATTGCAATCTCCTACCTTGACATATTCCTGTGACAGGACTGCAATAAGCAAAATAAATGCTTTCCCGTTCTAATCAGCAATGACATAAGGTAGATTTCTTGGAAATAGATAAATAAATATCAAAATCGATTCTTGACCTGCCTTGAAAACATGCCATTGAAATAATAAATGCATTCACTATACTTGCTGCTTGCAAACGCGACCAAAGGTTAGAACGAATTCAAAGTAAGTCTGTAACTTGATTGAACAACAGTATGTGAGGGAGGCGTGGGGAGTTTCTCTTTCTGACCTTGCGATCTATGAGAGCAAAAGATGTCGCCAGCACAACGACCAACTGCCTTTATTTTTCCCATACTACTGTCAGGTACACGAAATTAAAAATTCCAGTCTTCACCTGTGGATTTGAACCCTGATTGTGATGGCCAATGTTTAGATTCCGAAGATTGAGTGCAATGTTTCTCATGACTAAGCAAACCTAGTTGCGGCCTGCAATATTTTTCCGCATCTCGTGCAGACAAAGCCGATGTCCGCTGGCGGTCTTTTTATGTTTTCTTTATCTTCTGCACCTGTCTTCAATAATGGCTTTTCTTTGGGTCTCAAATGTTTGTCCCGCAGCCTGTGGTAGAGCTCTCCAACTATTTGTTGCAAAGGCCATCTGCCGCCATCTACTTTCTTTTATGCTAGTAAGGGCGAACTGGCGCCTGAGTTCCACAAAATAGAACAAGACTTCTCAGTGAGTGTCCGTTAAGGGTCAAACTTGCGCCCTGTTAAAACTAAATGGAAGGATTTTACCCTGAGGCCAGGCTCTTCACCGATCACTCTGTCTGGAAGCCTACCCCCTAAATTAGTTGATCATTAAATCACACCCGTTGTTATGAGACATGGCTCCTTGAATCCCGCCTGAGTTCTCTCAAGAACCCCGAGACCGAGCCTACCAGGGGTTCCCTCCGTTTTTCTTATCTGTACCGCCTCTATCACTCCATTGAGGAACGGCTTGGCGGATGGGACGGTTTAGTAAAGCCTTTCATCCTTCCCACCTGCAGTGCTTGTTCGCTAGAACGTGATTTGGGAGCCCATTACCCATACTAACAGACGCTTCACGATAGGACCTGGAATGTAGGCCTACTCCCGAACACTACATACAGCAAGGTTCATTGACTACACACTTTCATTTTGATTTTTTTTTCCCACGTTTCCCTAGTCTTAACCCTTAAAGTGCTGAGTTGTTTAAAATGATATATACAAAATGGAATTACAATTCTGATGTTTAGAGGCTAAACTACCACACGCGTTTTAAGGGTTAATGGAGTAGTTAACAAACAAGTTTTTATACCTTTTTTGTTTTTTTTTACCTTGACGGAGTTATGATGGAGTGCCTTGCGGTTGTCTTCTAAAATTTATCAAAGGTTACCGTGACACGTTCATTTAAATATGCTGATATTTTTGTGGCATTCAGTTCTAAAAAAAGTTGTCAATGCACCAGTGTGTAAAGCCTTATCAAACTTCGATATTAAGAACCACTATGGCAGGACCATTAGCGAATTTAGCAATTTTAACTGTCATGTTTTACGCTAATAGTGTAGTGGTCCGACAGTTACGCTGGGCAGGGCACGTATCACGTATGGGGGACGAACGTATGCCAAAAGCAGTCTTTTCTCTTTTCTTTGGTTAGCTGAAAGGTGGTCGACGTTACAGAGGTGCCCCGCGGAGACGCTTTTAAGACCAGCTTAGGCGCCAACTTGCCTTAACTAACATAGAAGAGAGCACAACGTGGTTGCAGGCGACTTCAGAACGAGACAGCTGGAGGTCACTCACAAGAGCCGCGGGATACACATTTGTGACCAAAAGAAAATCCGCTGCCGAGGACAGACGCAGACGACGAAAGAAAATCTTAATCGACCACCGGCGGTCAATGGTTATGCCTGCACTAGATGTTGCAAAATATAAAGGTCGCAACTGGAGCTGCGAAGCCATGGGCAATGCTGCATTCCTCATTCATCTTCGGACTCGAAGACAAACCTTATTATTAGTGTGTACAATACCGGAGGAAGTACACAAGACTGTGGAGCCCCCTTACATAGTAATCTAGTTGATATTTTGCAGTGGTTGACTTAAACAGACTGGGCAAGTTGGATTAGGAAATGTTTAATCCATGGACTATTATGGATAAATTTGAAGAGATGTTACTTTGCCTACATTGATACAAAGTTCTGGATTTTAGTGGGGTTTTTTTACCAGCTATCAATGGCGTAGAAAGAATGTTTTGCTTGTAATTAAAAGTTAAGATCCCCTTTCAGGCCCACAGTTAACAAATGTCATGTGGTCAGCACAACGATCAACTGCCTTTACTTTTCCACGACTAATGACAGGTACCCATTAGAGTTGGGCGAACTCAGATGTGCCCGAGGATTCCAATATTAAATATACCAGTCTTCACCAGGATTCCAACCCCCTCCCCCCCGGTTCGGAAGCAAAGCACTTAACTGTTCAGCCACCGAGTCCCTTTTGTAATACAAAGACTCAAGAAAATCGGCTAAAAAGTTGAAATGAATACAAAGACCTCTCCAGGTATTTTTAAACAATTTATTTTTTCTTAAATGAGTTATTTACACATACGTCATTATTTTTCAATCAGATATATTAGTGTATTGAGAATAGCTGCTAAAATGAGGGCTTCAGGTTTGAACTTCATTATATCTTCCATATTTTTATAGATTTAGCTTTCAGATCAGCCCTAAAGAAAACACAAATCAGAAATTCTTGACTAGAAGGTTTGACAATTACTGAGTCACGTGAGACAAAAAAAACAACATTTGATTAAAACGGGTGCAAAAAAAAAAAATACTCCACAAGTTCATCTTTTACTGTCAATGGTAACATGATTGCAGTTGAGTTTGTAAATTTACAAAGTAAAATCATGTACTGGCAGCTTATTTATATTTAGTTCTGCCCTTTGAACTAAACAGAAATGTTCAAGGAAATGAATGTGTTTGTCTTCAACTTTTAAAACTTTTGTAAAAGTGAAAATATCATTTTGTGTATAGTGGATGAAACATTTTTTCAGAAAACAGAATAAACACACAATTATATCATAAAGTGTGGTGATGTTTTTGTTTTTTTTAACAAAATGAATTACAGCGAAAGTGTTGCCTGATCTAAACACAAGATAAAGAGTTGGCTACATTGAAATTTTCAACATCTTAAAATGGTTTAGTAACCAAAAATATTCCAAACCATCTTAAGTACAAACTGATTAAAATTGTTTAAATTAGCATATGCAAAAATATTTTGGATGCTACACAAAGTAACTAGTCAAAAGAATGATTGGATGTCTTAATAATGCCATTCATTGTGTATGTTTCTGGATTACTTTTTTTTTTACAAAGTATTGGGATGATTTATCAAAATATCACATTTTCCTAGTCCAAGCCTTAACTATGGTTTAAGTAGCTGTTATTTCAAAACAACCCTGTGCTTGGCACTTGCTTCAATTTATATTAAAATCAATGATTATGTTAAGCACAATTATCAAAGACATACTACAAGCTAGTTGTTTTGAAAACTGCACGTAATTTTAAAGGCATTTAACTCCCTTTTACCCCTTTAGGTCAGATTTAAAAATAGTAACATTTGGCTAAAAGCTAATCACTTGGGCACAATAGAGCCTATTCTGTGTTAAGTTTAGTCAGACCTATTTTTAATTCTTTGAAAATGAAAGTAAAATAATTGTGATGCCAAAAAGTTTACAAATATGTTACAAATCCAATTTGGCGTACAAGTTACATAAACAATTAGTGTATAATGTACATTTGTTAACATTATGAGTATCATATAATCACTTTACAAATTAAAAAAAAAATTGCCTATAACCTGTTTAAACTTTTTTTTTAAAAACTTTTCCAAGAAAATAATATTTAAAAATAAAAGTCTGTACTCATTCATTTTTTCAAAGGACAGAATTTTTTAAAAATATATTTGAGTTTCTCTTTCTCTGGAATCCAATTCTACAAGATCAACAAATAAGCACTGAGAGTGGTGCACCTAGAATATTTAATACCTAGTGGGGTAGCTCCTTTCTTTGAGACAACAGACAATTCAGACTTCAGTTTTTCTCAAAATTTGACTTATGACACTCTTATACAACAGATTGTGCTGACAGAGCATGGACTTGCTACAGGCAGATTGATAAATCGAGATCTCAGATTCAAAAGGTTTATATACATACTGGAGAGTACTTTGAAGTCACTCACCACCTGATGCCCTGTGCGACCAACAACCCCCTCAGATCGCTAGGTACACTTCTGGCTCAGTAGGATGTTTTATATTTACTAGTTGGACATTTCAAAGAAATAGTTTAATTCTTGTATCAAGTTTCAGACATACATATTTGTTATTCTTTCTATTGAATGTAATAATAAAGTTGAATAAAGACCAAAACATTATAACTATTAAATGTAATAATAAAGTTGAATAAAGACCAAAACATTATAACTTAAAGATTCATAATACACTTGTGTACCAGCAAAATTGAAGTTTTCAAATATCAGTTGATTCAAACTGATTTGCATCAAAATCAAAAACTTCATCCTCTTCTTCCCTGTCATACGGCTGAGATGGATCACTGTGTCTTTGCATAGGTCCTGACCTTTCATCGTCTACAAATACATCATTTAAGTACTGGAGTGGACTCGGCAGATTGGAAGGATCGGCGTAGGCATCATCACCACCATACATGTTCATGACCACTTCCTGTTCATCTTCTGCGTACTCTTGTTGACCCAAAGCATTCTTGTCTAAAGAGTTGTCAGATCTTTGGCTAAAAAATAAAGAAATCAATGTTAGACAGAACTGTTAATTGTTATAATAAGACTGGTAATACTGATGGAGGGCTGACTGACACTGTGGAATGTGCTTTGTAATATCATCATAATGGACCCAGTTCAAACCCTGCATGGTAATATGTCTTGCAGAGGGTTTAGGCTTAAGAAGTAATAGTTTATATTTGTGAATAAAAAGTTTGAAGATTACATGTTATGTCTATTGTCATATTGGTTGTAATGTTCATTGTGTCTGTAAAGAACTATGGTTTGTTCTTTGAGGGGCATAATTTAGTGCCCCAACTGTAGATCATTTATTAAAAGTGTTCAAATATTATAAAGTACACTCAAAGAAGGAGTAGAAAATTTTTATTTATTTGCAGCATTACAATGGGTTACACATACACTATAGAATACATAATCATCAATACTAAAAGTATTAAATGTGTCCTAATTAAGTATTCCAGGGCGCCTAGGCTAGATTCAATATTAGATTACTTAAGGGCGTTTTGACACAACATAGCACTACCACAAATATTTAGAACACACATAGCAAGAATAAATCTCCTTACTCTAGACATAACCGAAAACAATCACCAACACCCTACTCAGGCCAGGTCCGCTCTCCAACTGCCTAAACTGACCAAAGGAAACCTTATTAACCCTGTGCTAAAACAGTTCACAACTCAACTAATAAAATAAACAAACACACACACAATTTCACATCTTACACACCCCTGCTCTCAACAGTGTCATGAAAAAAAAATTCTACTAAAAATGTCTATCTGTGTCAGGGGCGTAGCTAGGAATTTTCTATCGTTTGGGGGCCCGGGGGCTTGGCCTCTTTGGGTGCCCTTGCATTTTGCGTAATATTTAATTTGCAATGTAAAAAACACTCATTTGGGAGCCCCTTCAAGTGGGGGCCCGGGGGGATTTTCAAATTCTCCCCCATCCTCCCCCCACCCTAGCTACACCACTGATCTGTGTATTCTTCTATGTTCTTATTGTTTAAGTTTCATTTTGTTTTATAACGAGATGAACTTTTTGTATGACAACTTAAAATTCACTCCATTTTATATTTCACAGCTTTTGGAAGTAATAAAATGTAGTAGAAAGAAAATGGAAACAGAAACTTTATGTAGGCAGCATTTTTGTTTCTTAGTAAGTCAAGTCAGACTGACACTGAGTTAGGTAAAGTCAGAATAAGACTGAGTTTTGTAAAGTCAGACTGACACTGAGTTTTGTAAAGTCAGACTGACACTAAGTTAAGTAAAGTCAGACTGACACTGAGTTAAGTAAAGTCAGACTGACACTGAGTTAAGTAAAGTCAGAATAACACTGAGTTAAGTAAAGCCAGACTGATACTGAGTTAAATAAAGCCAGACTGACACTGAGTTAAGTAAAGTCAGACTGACACTGAGTTAAGTAAAGTCAGAATAACACTGAGTTAAGTAAAGCCAGACTGATACTGAGTTAAATAAAGCCAGACTGACACTGAGTTAAGTAAAGTCAGAATAACACTGAGTTAAGTAAAGCCAGACTGACACTGAGTTAAGTAAAGTCAGACTGACACTGAGTTAAGTTAAACCAGAATGACACTGAATTAAGTAAAGACAGGATGACACTGAGTTAAGTAAAGCCACAATGACATTGATTTAAGTAAAGACAGAATGACATTGAGTTAAGTAAAAACAGAATGACACTGAGTTAATTAAAGACAGAATGACACTGAGTTAAGTAAAGCCAGAATGACATTGATTTAAGTAAAGACAGAATGACATTGAGTTAAGTAAAAACAGAATGACACTGAGCTAAGTGAAACCAGACTGATATTGAGTTCACTGACACTGATATTTACCTGTAAGAATCATAATTGTGACCACTGTCTGAATCACTATCTAAGGTGGCATCATCTCTATTAAATATTGGATTGGAACTGAAAAGGAAATAATTTAAGATAAAAAAAATGATAATACTAAAGGTCTGTCCCTAGCAGCTTGTCAGCTCATTAAATCAGTCTAGAGATAGTCTCAGAAAATGAACTGCCTTGAGGTCTAATAGAAAAGCAAAAGTTTGAGTATAAAGCAAACTTCAAGAATAAAAGCTATCATTAACAAGCATCAATCAGTGAGTGGTTGTGCCACCAAAACATTATAGGATTAAATTTAAATCTTTATATTAAATGAAATGTAAAGACTAACATAAGTATTTGTATATTGTATATTTGTATTACTTCAAATATGTTTACAAAAAAAATGTAAGTTCTCAAAAGAAAAACAAAACTATTGATTTTTCCAGAAAGAATTTGTGTAAAAACTGCTTGCCTCAGTATACACATTTAGATTAATACAATGGAAAAGCAAACATTCAGTAACATGATAAGACAAATATAGCTTACAGGCTTTATGTTTAACAAGTAGAATTCGAATATGGGTAAAACTATCAACCACTTTAGAATGTTACATTTCTAAGCTAAAATCCAATGTCTAAGCAGTAAATCAAGTTGTAGCAAAGGCAAAAGTTCAAACTTAACATACATGTATGACTAGATGAAGCAAAAATTCTTTAAAGCATTCTTTCTGTATATGCCACAATAGATACGGGCATGTATGACATAGATACAAAAGCTTGTAAGCTTACAGATGTAAATGAAAAGTGATATCATCCTCTATTAGCAATGTAGAACTAACGCTTGAAAATTGATAATGAAACTCTTAGGATTGGATACTGTCGCATTATTCATAATACAGCTTGAGAGGTTGTGTTGGTGATTGAAGCTTGTTGAAACGAGAACTTTGTTAAACAAAAATGTTTGCATGTAGACAACTTGAGCAATGGACTTGTAGACAGTAATAAAAAATTTGACCCAAACATAAGATCCTTTGATGGCAGACACAAACTCCACAACTCAGTAACTAAATAAGAAAGTGTACCTTAATAATGACCTGAAGGGATAATTGACTTATTTCTAGTAAGGGCCCCATTAATTTATTTAATAAGTAAATAAGACTATGACTAAGACTTCTTTGTTGATCCTAATTGGAAATTTTGTGCGATTACAATTAAAGACAAATAAAGCTCTGCAGCATCCTGTTTAAATTTAGAAGCTGACTGTTTTCATACGAGTAAACTGTTTAATTATCTGGCTAAACCCACTAGACTTTTAAATTAAGATTTAATCTTAACTTTTTGTCCAATGTTCCACTCATGTATTTTGCCTTTAGTTTGGTCATATGTTCAGCTAGCATGTGCCGCTTTTGTAGTTGGATCAACTGTATGCTAAATTTCTTTGACTTCCCTAACCCAAACAGCTGATTTAAATAAAGTTAAAAGTGTCGCACATTGATAAACACAGGACCTTGGACTATATTTGCAACTAATCATTAGGCTTTATATATTAAGCAATGATAAGCTATGAAAGAGCTGTAAAAGTCACTACAAAAGAATGGAATGAACTAAAAGAAATGAATTGAGTTTAAACATTTGAAAGTAAAACTAGATTCATTTCTAATAGGCTACTTACTCTTTTAATGGATTGTCAAGACCTGGGAATTTCATTGGCTCTAGACCTAAAGAACAAAAAAAAAAGATTAATGTTATACCACTTTTCAAACTATTTGCACATAAAACTTCAAATTTATTCAAACGCAGCAACAGAAAGTAATAAGAACCAAACTCACCATGAACTTCTATTGTTGCTGCTTTCAATTTCCTTTTAAACCTGAAAGATGTTGAATGACAATTATTGAATGGAAATCTGTCATATATAGAATAATCAGTAATTCATAAAAGTACACTTTTTTTTATAAGTCTTCCTTGCTTTCCTTCATATGAAACAATTGTTATTTGTAAAGCAAGTTACATAATAGAACACATCAAATATACAGATGGGTAATACTTAAGTGTGATAGCAGACAAAGATTTCCAATATGGCTATTATAAAGTAGGTAAAGATTTCCAATATGGTTATTATATAGTTGGCAAAGATTTCCAATATTGTTTTTATTATACTATACATAAAATGCAAATCATCCTCTTTCTCTCTTTTTTTTTAAATCTAGAAATCTAGTGTGAAAGGTTCGTCAATGAAAATGTCATGGGAAGTAACGAACTGTAAGGGAGATAAGAGCTAAATCAAATCCTGCCAAAATGATTATATTACTATTCTCTATAATTGTAAAAAAAAAAAAAAAAGTTTTATATTCTTTGAGTTGGTAGTTCAAATAAAATTCCTATGTTAAAAGTCATAAATAAATAATCTGTAACTTCCAAGTATAAAATATTACTATTATAACAAAAAATGTAACCCTATCAGATAATCAGTTAGATAAGATAATTTTAGGTTCTTTAGTGAGCCCATGAACCCACCCAGTTCCAATGGGTACCTGACAATAGTTGGGGAAAAGTAAAGGTGGTTATTCATTGTGCTGGCCACATGACATCCTCATCCACCTTGGTCCACAGAAACAGATGACCTTTACATTATCTACCCATTAGATTGCAAGGTCAGAACAGGGAGCTTAATTTTAAAATCACTATAATATGTGGTAACTAGAAAGTAAACACTTATGAGACATTTTGTTTTCTGGATAACCAATACAACCTTTTAGCAATAACACTACATAGTCTGATTTGAAACTATTAACCTACCTTCCTATATTGTGAATGAGCATGGCCAGAGTAATAATAAACGTCAAAGCAATGGCAGCTATTATTCCAATGAGTATGTACTGAATTCTATTATTGTCATTAGTTTCTTTCTTCATTTTCAAAGCTTCTTCTTGTGTCTAGTAACAAGCAAAGGAATGGAAACAATTCTTAGATTTTCTGTTAAGCCTATTTTTGAGAATGACAATATGTTTTGCAACCGACTTTTGTGATTATATGTGATATCAAAGTCATAGATAGATAGATAGATATAGTGCTTTTTTGTGAAGGTATGCACCGGTACGACGTAATGGCACCTTTTTCAATGTGGGGAAAAAATTATTACTTTTCTTGTATTTTAACGTTTATTTTTTATTTATTAGTAGTTAATAGTTAGGCAATCCATCAGTCAGTACCTACACCTATTTCTTTACAAAAAAAGCCCTGGATGGATATAAATGCATATGTAAATATTATGAACCAATTTTCAAAAGTTAATCTGTAGAAAACAAAAACTTATTTACTTGAGCACACTTACTTCGGTTTTGATAATTTTAAATCCCTGCAAAGTTTCAATCTTCTGTCTTTGATGGTCTAGTATTCTGTACAGGAAAAACAAAATCATTATCATAACTAACAATTACAGTTGTAGTTTTTGCTTGGGGCTAGTAAAGCTGTCTCCTTTTCTCCATTGTAAAATATTTGATTAATGCCATTTATTTTCAAAATGACCAAATAATTAAAACTAATGTTCCTTTAAATGTAACTTACTCTTTGAGATGTGAAGCATCAATTATTTTACCATTCTGTAAGGCATGCATAAGAAGAATAGACCTAAAGGAGTCAAAGGATAGCATTGATATTAGCTTATGAGCTTACATAAAATGTATATATAGTAAACGAAAAATATTAATGACAAAGTAATAAGAATATAAATTTGATAGATAGTTGATCACATATTTTCCTAAAGCATTCCGCTGTTAATAACACTTACTTGGATCCATCCACATCATTGTTCTCATCTTTGAAAGATACAATATCATCAGGAACAAATTCTATTGAGGAATCACTGAGTTCTCTAATGAAGAGAGAAAACAATGACACCATAACAACACCATAAACAGGCCTTTACAAACAGAGGATACACATTGATATTAATTAATGCTAATATTACTAGAACTTCTTTGTTTTCTTTTAGGACTGTTGTTAATACAATTTGGGTAGAAGAGTGTTTGTGTCATCATGTAATAGTTCAGGGCTTAACAGGGGGAGGGGGGAGGCAGGAGAGCTGGTGGGCAGATGGACTGGTGGTTGGGACATTTTTGAATGGAGATTTTTTTTCAATTAAAGTGATCAATTTAAAAGGATGAAATATGAGTTTGTTATATGCATTACTTGTTGTGGCCAATACAACTAGAAAATGTATAACACAGACTTAAGTTTTTATATCTTAAAAAAAAAATTTAAATCAAGTTTAAATTCAAAGGCATGTTTGATTGACTTGGTGTATAATTTCGATGGAACTTATAGTAAATATTTTAGCCAAATAAAAGATTCTAAAAAAAAAATGGGACATTACTGAGCAATGTCTTGCTGAAGTCTCCGTAGTTCATCTTCACTTTTATAAAATGAAAACTCAACAACTTGGGGACTGCCAACAACAAATATCTGAAAATACAATTAAATAAAACATAATTTGAAATTTTGTCATATATGCACATTATAATTAAAAACCAAAAGGCAGGCGGCCCAAAGGCAGACCCCGAATGCGATGGATTGATGATGTGGAAGCAGATCTACAACAGCTTGGGGTTAGGGCATGGAGACAAAAGGCCCAGGAGAGATCTGAATGGAAGAATGTGTTGAAGCAGGCCAGTGCCCTCCATGGGCTATAGCGCCATTGGGATGAATGGTTGGATAGACTTAGACTAAGACTTAGGTCCTCCCGCGCCGTTCGGCGCATTGGGCGGCAAGCTGTCTCCATAAAGATCTGTCACTGGCAATGTCTGAAGCCTCCTCCCACCTGGTGTCCACTGTTTTGAGGTCCTCCATGAAGGTGTGTCGCCAAGTAATACAAGGGCGTCCCTGTTTGCGCTTTCCTTGTTTTGGCTTCCATGTTATCGCAACTCTCGGTGTGCGTAATTCATTTTGACGTAGAACATGTCCCGCAGACCTCATGCGACGCTCAGTCACAACCTCACCAAGTGTTCGACTCCCAGTTCGGCATAGGATTTCCTTGTTTGAGACCCGATCTGTGTAACTGACTCCCAAAATCCGTCTCAGCCATCTCTGTTGAGCCACATTTAGTCTTTTCTCAATTTTGACAGATGACTTCCACGTCTCACATGCATATGTAGCAGTTGGAATGACGATTGTGTTGAGAAGGTGTATTTTTGTCTCGAGTCCAATGGCTTGGCTAGTCCAAATAGGCTGCAGCCTTTGGAAAATGCTCCCTGCCTTTCCTATTCGGCACTCTACATCATGGTTAGCATCTCCATCATTTGTTATGATGCTGCCAAGGTACGTGAACTTGTCCAGCTCTTCAAGCTTTGACTCGCCAAGTCTGACGGGGACACCCTTTGCCTTATATCCCACTCGCATAATTTTAGTCTTATCCAAGTTTATGCGGAGGCCAATTTTGGGTGCATCTCTGTCTAGGCTCTCCGTCATTTCTTGAATGCATTTATTTGTAGCCCCGAGTAGTGCAACATCATCAGCAAAGTCCAAGTCCGTCAATAGGAGCTGTTCATGCCATGGAATACCAAAGGCAGTCTGGTTCATTGCTCTCCTCATTATGTAGTCGATGGCTAGGAGGAAAAGGAGGGGAGATAAGATGCACCCCTGTCTCACACCTGTCTCGATTGTAAAAAACTCTGTTGTTCCCTCTTCTGTTTTAATGCAGCAACTAGATTGACTGTAAAGGTGTCGTAGGATCTGGACGAATTTTTCTGGGATACCGTATTCTCTAACTATTTTCCATAGTGATTCTCGGTGGATACTATCAAACGCTTTTTTGAAGTCCACGAAACTGATCGTTAGCCGTTGTTGGTACTCAAGACTTTGTTCTATGATATTTCGTAGAACGAAAATCTGCTCTGTACATGATCTGCCTCTTCGGAAACCTGCTTGTTCTTCTCTGAGCCTTTCATCTACAGACTGTTGAAGCCGTCTCAACAAAACAGTGCTGAAAACTTTGCCCGGGACAGAGAGGAGAGTAATGCCCCTCCAGTTGTTGCAGTCTGCCAAGTTGCCCTTTTTTGGAAGCTTTACAATCACTCCCTTTTGCCAGTCCTCTGGGACTTTTGAAGTTCGCCAACAGAGATTTAAAAGATCTGTCTTTCTGTTAACAATGCTGTCACGTATTACAAATTGAATTCTACTTTTAAATGGCTTGCCTAGGGGAACGTGACAATAGAAAAAGGTAGTTGTGTCACTTATCTAAAGTCTGAATTTAATCAAAGACTTACAATGAATAAAAAAAAAATGACACAAGAAATCGGAAGGTAAAATATCAACTTAATGTTTAATCATAATATAACTCAATACAAAATGGAAGGGTTGACCAAAACCCTTTTACAAAAATGGCATGTAAAAATATTACAATACAAGAGTTTGAAAATATAATTACAAATACAAGCAAGGCCTTGAAAAAAAGAAAAATCTTAACTTACACGATCAATTGGTATACCACGCACGGGTCGCGCAATGTCTCCGCTATTCTGTCCCACGGCTGTCTCCGTATGTCTGTCTGTCAACGTCACGCGGGCGGTCTTTATATAATCTACCGCGCGTCGATCTCAAGACAAATCTAGGAATTTCTCGAACCAAATACGTCATCAATTTCCCAGATCTAGAACGCTCTTCAAAGAGACAGAAAAAAAAACACCCTCCTTTCAACCAGAGGTACACACACAGGTCAAGGACCGGTCACTGTCTGTGTGGCTTGACTCTTGAAGAATAAAATAAAAAAAAACTTATTACACAGAGGGGCAGACAACCTACAGGTCAAGAAAAAAAAACAATAGTATCTAGGCATTGTTACCTAGATACGTAACACCTCCCTCCTAAAAATAAAAAGTTTACATTTCCACGAAATGGAAATCTTTTTAGAATAATTACAAAAATGATATTTACATTACAGAATGTATTTATCATGATATATATAAAAAAATATATATATACATCAAAATACTTTTTACAATCTAGATAAGGCATCGGCGATAACATTTTCGCTGCCTTTTATGTGTTTAAGATCTAGGTTGTACTCTTGTAAAAATAAACTCCACCTGAGAAGTCGTTGATTCTTGCCAGACATTTTGTGGATAAATGTAAGGGGATTGTGGTCAGTAAATACAACCAGTGGCCATCTGGACCCACTGATATAAAAATCAAAGTGTTGTATAGAAAGAATCAACCCAAGACATTCTTTTTCCACAGTAGAATAATTTCTTTGATGTCTATTAAATTTCTTGGAAAAGAAACAAATAGGGTGCTCTACTTGGAAATTATCTTCTTGGTAAAGGACTGACCCAACACCTGTGTCACTGGCGTCAATAGCTAACCTAAAAGGTTTTCCGAAATCAGGAGCCATCAAAATGGGGGAGCTAGATAATATCTGCTTAATTTGGTTAAAGGCTTTCTGACATTCATCCGTCCAAGTAAATCGGACGTTCTTTCTCAGGAGGTTTGTTAAAGGACTGGCAATGACAGAAAAATTTTCGCAAAATTTTCTATAATATCCAGACATTCCCAAAAATCTTCGGAGTTGTTTCCGATCAGCAGGAATAGGGAAAGCTTGGATAGCTTCTACTTTGGCCATTACAGGTTTCACCTGGCCTTGTCCTACAATATGGCCTAAGTATTGGATGGAAGCCTGGCAAAAATCACTCTTACTCAGGTTTACAGTAATTTTTGCATGTAAAAGTTTAGTAAAAAGACAATGCAGTTGTTTACAATGGCTAGAAAAATCTTGGCTAAAAATTACTACATCGTCTATGTATGCGTGGCAATTCTCCATGTCAGCAAGCAGGGCATTTATCATTCTCTGGAAAGTGGCAGGAGCATTCTTCATGCCAAATGGCATCACTTTGTATTGGTACAGACCATCAGGGGTGACAAAGGCGGAGATTTCCTTTGCCCTATCAGTCAGGGGAACCTGCCAATAACCTGAAAGTAGGTCTATTTTGGTGATGTACTTAGCGTCACCAATACGATCTATGAGATCGTCTATCCTAGGGATAGGAAACGAATCGGTCTTTGTTACAGCATTTACCTTACGGTAGTCTGTACAAAAACGATAAGTCTTGTCCTGTTTAGGTATCAAGACACATGGGGAGCTCCAACTACTGGAACTTGGTTCAATGAGGTCATTTTCAAGCATATACTTGATTTCTGACCTAAGTATGGCAAGTTTTTCAGGGTTGACCCTGTAAGGATGCTGCTTGACTGGAGTAGCCTCGCCAACATCTACATCATGCATTATAACATTAGTCTGTTTTGGTACATCAGAAAAAATGTCATTAAATTCATTAATGAGTTTCATGATAACTGGCCTTTCTGTCGAAGACAGATGAGACAGTTTTACATCCAAATTCTGTAATACAAAAGAATTAGGTATTTTGTATTGTCCAAATTTCTCCTTTACAATATCATCATCAATAGGAGAAACATGGCTATTTGAACAACTTTTGACTGTATTTAAAACACAATTATTCTTCTCTGAGTGATCTGGCCGAGATACATAAGGCTTCAGCATGTTTATGTGACATAGCTGAGTCTTTTTCCTACGGTCAGGGGTTTTGATTGTGTAATTGAGGTCACTAATTTTGGTCTCAATTTCATAGGGACCAAAGTATCTGGCTTGCAAGGGTTGACCTGGTATGGGCAAAAATACAAGCACCTTATCCCCGGGAGAAAATTCTCTAGCACGGGCCTTTCTATCATACCAGCGTTTCATGCTGGATTGGGTGTTTTGTAAGTTATTTTTGGCCAGAACACAAGCATCATAAAGTCTAGTTTTAAACTTACTTACATAGTCTAAAAGTCCTTCAGTGGCTGTTGGTGACAACAAAGTCTCTTTTATACATTTCAAGGGACCGCGCACCGAATGGCCAAAGACTAAGTCAAAAGGGCTGAATCCCAACGATTCCTGGACGGATTCACGGGTTGCAAACAGTAGCATGTGGATTCCTTCGTCCCAGTCTTTTTCGTGCTCAAAGCAATAGGTTCGGATCATGTTCTTGAGAGTCTGATGGAATCGCTCAAGAGCGCCTTGCGACTCGGCATGATACGCACTCGACATGCAGTGTTTGATGCCCAACTGAGTCATGACTTGCTTGAAAAGATTGGCCGTGAAATTCGTTCCTTGGTCCGATTGGATGGACTTTGGTAGACCAAATAGAGTAAAGAACTTGATTAAGGCCTTTACAATGTTTGATGCTTTTATGTTCCTTAGAGGAATAGCCTCAGGAAAACGAGTTGAAGCACACATAATGGTCAACAGGTATTGGTTGCCAGCTTTTGTCCTTGGGAGAGGACCAACACAGTCAATAAGTACTCTGCTGAAAGGTTCTTCAAAGGCTGGAATCGGCTTCAGAGGAGCAACAGGGATCTTTTGATTTGGCTTGCCAACCATCTGACAGGCATGACAGGATCGGCAGTACTGGATGACATCTTTCTTCAAACGTGGCCAGAAGAAGTGTGACATAATCTTGTGGTATGTCTTGTGGATGCCGAGATGACCTGACATTGGTGTGTCATGAGCCAGATTCATGATGTACGCTCGGTATCTTTCTGGTAACACGATTTGATGGCATATTCTCCATTCTTCTTCGTTGGATGCGTCTGGAGGTTTCCATTTCCTGAAGAGCATATCATCTTGGATGTAGTAGCACGTTGATGCTAGCTCTGCCTCTTGTGATGTCATTGCGGTTTCTCGGAGTTTGGCGAGCTCTGGATCCTTCTTTTGGTCCTCAATCAACTGTTTTCGAGTTGATGCCGGCTTTTCAGAATTTGGCGTTGGTTCTTCTTCAAGAGAAGCAAAGAATGTGGTGCTCAAGTCCACATCATCGTGGTTACTGTTGGCTTTGATAACGTTCTCTTCTTGAGATGCTTTCAACCTCATTGCCCTTGTTACTGCACACGCTGGATATAACTCTAGGTCTTCCTCGGGTGTGGCAGATAAGTCGGGTGTTTGAGTGACGATGGGTTCGGCTATCACCTTTCCACCTGCTAAGTCATTGCCTAACAGCAACGAGATGCCTTCCAATGGTAATGTTGGTCGGACACCTACAACAACCGGTCCAGTAATGAGATTTGACTTTATGTCGATTAGATGTAGAGGCACATCTATACATCCAAGCTCTACGCCTCGTAACAGGATGCTCTTCCCAGTCGATGATGATTTTGACAAGGGTAAGATACCCTCTAAAAGTAGCGATTGTGAGGCACCTGTGTCTCTCAAAATGGTGATAGGTCGTAGACTTGTAGAATCACCGAGTAGTGATACGAATCCTTCCGAAATGAAAGGCTTAAAATCCTCTAAGGAAACATCAATTTTGGTTGATGCAGACTGGACTTGGGTCGAACTCTCGCTGGAGTCATTGACATCTCTAGGAGACGCAGTGGAGAAACTCTTTCTTGAGTCAGTAGAACATCTTTTGGATGTATTTGGAGAACTCTTGATGGAGTCATTGGAACATCGGGGTGATGTCTTATGGGAACTCTTGATAGAGTCATGGGAACATCGGGATGATGTATTATGGGAACTCTGGATAGAGTCATTGGAACATCGGGGTGATGTATTATGGAAACTCTGGATAGAGTCATTGGAACATCGGGGTGATGTATTATGGGAACTCTGGATAGAGTCATTGGAACATCGGGGTGATGTATTATGGGAACTCTGGATAGAGTCATTGGAACATCGGGGTGATGTACTAGGTAAACTCTTGTTTGAGTCATTGGAACATCGGCTTGATGTATTTGAAAAACTCTTGTTTGAGTCATTGGAACATCGGCTTGATGTATTTGAAAAACTCTTGATTGAGTTATTGGAACATCGTAAAGATGAATTTGAAAAACTCTTGTTTGAGTCATTTGAACATCGTGGAGACATTTTCGGAGAGTCTTGTACAGTCAATACATTTGAAACAGGTGGTGTCGAGGTATTCTTGATATGACTTGATGATGAGGGAGTAAACCTCGCCGACCACTGTACTGTGCAAGCGCTGACTTTTGAAGGAGCTTTTTCGTTTCTCTTCCTCAATTTCCAGCAATCGTCAATTTTATGGCCTTCTCGTTTGCAGTAGGAACAAGTAGCTTTACTTGTAGTAGGTTTTCTGTCATTTGTACTGCTGTTCTTGATGGAGTTGCTAGCAATGGACTCAGGCTGTTTGACTTGTTTTGGCTTGACATCCGTCGTATACTTGGCAAATTGATGTGATATTATATAATCGTCTGCCAACACTGCAGCCTTGTGCACATCTTCCTCGCCACGATCAGCTATATGCGTACGGACGTCCAGCCGCACACAACTCTTGAACTCTTCCATCAGCATTAGGTTCTTGAATTTTGCAAAGTCGGTGCCGATTTCCCTGGAAGTGAGCCATTTCTCAAAGCGTCGCTCCTTTTCCCGCAGGAATTCTACATGGGTTTGGCCATCCGATTTGCGACAATCCCTGAACTGCTTTCGGTAAGCTTCCGGAACAAGTTCATATGCCTTAAGAATTAAGGCCTTAACAACATTATAATCTTTTTGTTGTTCAATGGTCAAAGAACAAAATACCTCTGCAGCTCTACCAGTCAAAACTGTTTGCAGCAAAGTGGGCCACAAAGTTTCAGGTACATTAAAATTTTTCACAGCAAGTTCAAATTGTGGAAAATAATTGTCAATTGTGGCTTCATTAAAGCGTGGAATTATTTTTAAAAATTTTGTTGCTTCAGCAGTATGACTGGCAGGGGAAGAATCTGGTCTTACATTAGCAGCTAACTCTAATTTTTTTAACTCTATTTCTTTTTCTTTTAAAGCTAACTGGGCTTCTATTTCCATTTGTTTTAATTTTATCTGAAGTTCTAAATCAGATTTACCCTCATCGGGTCTAAGGGTTTCTAAAAGGTCTTCAGAAAACACTTCCTCGTCTACATAATGGATTACAATGTTATCTCTGATTTCTTGTTTAAGGGCATTTGATTTTATTTTTAACCCTAAATGTTTTGAAATAAGGACCAGTTCCTTCCTAGTAAAAGCATCAAGCTCTTTCACAGAGGGATTTGCAAGAAAAACCTGAATATCCATGACTAACTAACAACTATTACAAGCAAAAAAAAATGTATACAATGTAAATATACAGTACAAAATCAGTACAACAAAAAAATCTTAAGAGAGTTTGGTCAATACTATTGATACTTTACTTCCGACTCTTTGACACAAAAAAAAATTTTGTTAAAGTCAACTTCGCCTTTACAAAATTACTCAAGTAAGACGAAAATAGGTTCAGAAAAATATCCGGGACGAAAGCCCTCAAACTTCTTTTGTCACGTATTACAAATTGAATTCTACTTTTAAATGGCTTGCCTAGGGGAACGTGACAATAGAAAAAGGTAGTTGTGTCACTTATCTAAAGTCTGAATTTAATCAAAGACTTACAATGAATAAAAAAAAAATGACACAAGAAATCGGAAGGTAAAATATCAACTTAATGTTTAATCATAATATAACTCAATACAAAATGGAAGGGTTGACCAAAACCCTTTTACAAAAATGGCATGTAAAAATATTACAATACAAGAGTTTGAAAATATAATTACAAATACAAGCAAGGCCTTGAAAAAAAGAAAAATCTTAACTTACACGATCAATTGGTATACCACGCACGGGTCGCGCAATGTCTCCGCTATTCTGTCCCACGGCTGTCTCCGTATGTCTGTCTGTCAACGTCACGCGGGCGGTCTTTATATAATCTACCGCGCGTCGATCTCAAGACAAATCTAGGAATTTCTCGAACCAAATACGTCATCAATTTCCCAGATCTAGAACGCTCTTCAAAGAGACAGAAAAAAAAACACCCTCCTTTCAACCAGAGGTACACACACAGGTCAAGGACCGGTCACTGTCTGTGTGGCTTGACTCTTGAAGAATAAAATAAAAAAAAACTTATTACACAGAGGGGCAGACAACCTACAGGTCAAGAAAAAAAAACAATAGTATCTAGGCATTGTTACCTAGATACGTAACAATGCACTGTCCCCCATATTTTAGCATTTCTGCTGATATCATGCCTAGCCCTGGTGCTTTGTTATTCCTTAACACTGCAATGGCCATGGTAACCTCCTCAGCAGTTATTGGGTCTGTCTTGACCATGAGATCATTGTCTGGAGAGAGGTCCTTGAATATGTAAGTTTGGTCTGGCGACAGTTGGTTAAGGGTCTCTTTAAAGTGCTCTACCCATCTTGCCTCCTGTTCTTCTTTCGTTAACAAAGTTTTGCCTTGCTTGTCTTTTATCGGTGCCCCATATCCACTTTTTGCTCCAGTGAGATCTCGGACAATACGATGGAGGGTTTTTGTGTCATTTCTGCTTGCAGTTGCTTGTGCCTCTTGACCCTTCTGTTCAATCCAGTCCCGTTTATCTCGCTGACAACTTCTCTTTACTTTCAGATCTGCTTCCCTATAGGCTTCTTCCGCTAGGCTGCGATCCTGTGTTTCATTTTTCAGATCTCGTCTACGTTTGGCCTCTTTCCTCTCATCTATCAATTTCCATGTTCTGTCTTGTATCCACCGTTCCTTGTATGAACCTCGCCTCCTTCCGATAACTTCTTCCGCGCACCCAATAGTGGTATCTTTGAAGTTGGCCCACTCTTCTTCAACGGTCAATATATCTGCAAGAGCCTCAAAGCGGTTCGTAAGTTTCAATTGGAACACTGCTGCAGTATTGCCGTCTTTAAGCTTCTCTACATTAAATGGGCGGGGTCGTGTGGCTCGTTTTGGTTGGTGTTTCAATCGAAGCTTACATTTGCCACTGACAAGGTAGTGGTCTGAGCCGATATCCGCTCCTCTGAGGGTCCGCATGTCTAACAGAGATGACCTCCATTGTTTGGAGATGCAAATGTAATCTATCTCGTTGAAGGTTTCTCTATTTGGTGATCGCCATGTTTTTTTGTGTATTTGTTTGTGCTTAAAATATGTGTTTCCAATTAAAAGGCTGTTGGATGCACATAGAGAAATCAAGCGCTCGCCATTATCACTGATGTTTTCTGCAGAGCCATACAGTCCCATTACATATTCAAAGCCAGTTCGGTTGGGATTGATTTTGGCGTTAAAGTCTCCCATCATTAGAATTAGGTCGTGAGTAGGTGTTTCATCAAGAGTGGTTTGTAGTTGGTTATAGAAACTATCTTTGATGGTATCTTCTGCATCCTCTGTAGGGGCATATGCTTGGATGGTAGTGACTTTGATTTGCTTTGTTTGGAGTCGAGCTGTAATGATGCGGCCACTGACCGGCTTCCAAGCAATTAGCGCTGAAGCTGCTATTTTAGACATGATGATTCCTACACCACAGTGCTCCTTATCATGTCCTGAATATATTATTGTCTTGCCATCATTGATTATTTGACCACTTGATGTCCACCGCATCTTGCAGATCCCAAGGATGTCCAGCCGGTAAGAGTCAAACTCTCTTAAAAGTTGGGCCAGTTTACCGCATTGATTCAGGGTTCTTACATTCCACGTGCCTATAAGAGTCGGTTTCCTTGCGCTGAAAGGCTTGCCATGTATCGGGTATTGGACTTCCAGTTGGCTTTGATCCAACACCGTCATCAGGGTTTGGCCGCCCTCACCGCATGTATAGTTTTCATTATGTGTCGAGTTTGCCGTTTCTGTAGCAATAGTGGTTTTACAGGGTGGGGTCGCTAGCCCCACGCCAAACCCTCCTCCTTTTTCACCCGGGCTTGGGACCGGCAGATGGCGGAGTTAGACATTATAATAATGTATAGTCATTTACATTTGTTATTAACTCTTGAGATCCTCTATGCTGTATAAGTTGATAATTGCAATCATTTTACACATAGATTTGGATTTATAAACATAGCCAGTAAAGTAATGGAGTTTTGTCTTTTCTCAAATGTTTTATGGGATTTGGTCTAAGTTGAAAATAGTGCTAAGACTTTCCAGATTTATGGTCTCAAAAAAGAAAATGTTCCTTGTCTGCACTTTTATGATAGGTATCTAGTTTGTATGAAAGTTTGAGACCTGCTGAAGACTGGGACTTTTAATTTTGGGATATTAGGGCGCCTCTGAGTCCACCTCTGAGTACCTGACATAAATGGAGGAAAAGTAAAGGCAGTTGGTCATTGTGCTGACCACATGACACCCTCATTTACCATAGGCCACAGAAACAGATGGCCTTTACATCATCGGCCCTATAAATCACAAAATCTGAATGGGGAACTTTACTTTGTATGAGAGATAAGCAATGTAATCTTATTGCAGAATGTTGTTTAATAGAGTCAGATGATCATAAGCTTTCAGTAATTCACACTTTTTTTTTTACAGTAATACTTAAAAAATGTGTATATCTTCCTACCTAAAGAAAGCTCTTTTTTTTTTAAGTAAGCCTGATCAGTTACAAGTTAAGCAAGCCAGATCAGTTACAAGTTAAGCAAGCCAGATCAGATACAATTTAAGTAATCCAGATCAGTTATAATTAAGTAGGCTAATTATTCCACCAAATATCAATAAATCAATCTACATACTTTATCAAACAGGAGAAACTTACTTTAAGATTGAGTGTGTCATTTCCTGCAGTATCATTGACCAAAACAGTTAAAGTGATTGCACCATAATGATCTTCAGGAAACTTGTAGTTAGTCTTAATGGAACCATTGATATCTACTTTGATAGGATCTGGCAGTGAATTCACTAACCATCCCTTAGATAAATCCTCATCAGCCTCCAGTTTGCCCAACTGATAAAACTGATGTTTGCTGTTGGCATCAGTATCTCTATCTGTGACATAATCCTATAACATTGAAAAGCCTGTTTAAGAACTAAATATTTTCTATTTTCTTTACTAATGATTTATGGAAAGTGTGTTTAAAAAAAAATAGTAGTTCCCTACATAAGGTTATCATTGGCCGCCTTCAGTCATAAGATGATATGTATATGTAGCATGTGGAAGTAGGACCAGTAGAAGCCATTTTTTTTTCCATTCAACTCACCTTTTTTTTTTGGCAGAGATCATTGATACTTCCCTGTCCATCGATTATCACACTACCACTTATATATATAAGTAGCATTATTGACTAAATGAACACATGAATATATATATATATATATATATATATATATATATATATATATATATATATATATATACTTATAAATTCCAACTGCCAGATTGCACTAAGCTTTTGGTTTTCCTCACTAACTCAGGCAGCCTATCACTAAAATTAAACTTGGACAGAACGAGTTCTTCCTAGCATATCACCTTCATCTCTACCTTAGTCTGATGAACCATTGGGGCACCACAAATGAACTGTTGACCGTCCCTTGCCATTACTCTCTTTTGGCTTAGATAAAATCTATTTCAATGGCAGGTCTTATCCATTCTTTATGTTATTTTTTCCAGCGTTTTCTGTCTGCCTCTTTTTCTTTTTCCTGGTACTGTTCCCTGAATGAAGCACGCTTTGATGACCTTGTAATATGGCCATAAAATTAGTTTTGTGTTTTTTGACAGCATGTCATTGTGGGGACATTTTGCCATTGTGATCCTGTTTCTAATCTCTTTGTGATGCAGTCATTGTATGTGTAATTTTGTATGTCATACCTAGGATTTTCCTATAGTATCTCAATCCCCTTGCTAGGATCCTCCTCTCAGGTTCTGCAGTTAGCGTCCAAGAATTGCAAATATCCCAGAATGTGGCCATGACCAAGGAGTGCATCAGTCAGATTTTAGTTTCAAAGGCATATAGCATTATTAAGTATTCCTTCCTAATTACACAGAGGGGTAAAATAAAATAATAGCATTTAAGTAAGTATTTAAGCCTATGTTTAACTAATGATATTAAGACTACATGTATAAAAATGTATACATTTTAAAATACTTATTTTGAAAAAATACCAAATTTTAGAAAGGTTCTTACATTTAAATTAAGTATAACTTTTTCAACTTCAGAACTGGACAAAAATCCTTTTGAAAGTGACTGTGTGATAAAAACTGGCGGGTTGTCATTAATGTCCACAATATTTATGGTCACTGACTTAGGACTTGAAAACCTGTTGTCTATCCCTGAATTAGTTTTGCAAGCAGTATTAGTATCAAGAGCAATGTCCTCAACTACAAGATTCAAATTAACATGACTGACATTTTCTCTGTCAAATGGTTTGATGCCCTTGATAGTGCATTTACCATCTGAAGTTGTAATGTAAAAGTTGTTTTTATATGGATTCACAGGATCATCTGGGAACAAAAAGTCAACTTTATTATTTACTGATGTTGAATTATAATGGTTTTAAAAGAAAATGATATATTTCACTAAATATACTACCCAAACTATTTGAATTCTACTAAACATCTTGAATTTATCCTACACATTTTTTAGTACATCATTTGTGGCTATTTTTATCTAGTCATGCTGACAGTGTCAAGTTGGATAGTATCATCAACTATAAATTAGTCAATACAATAAGATAATTTTAAAACTTCAATAAAGTATTGTCCAAAGGGGTCTTATTATTTTATTTATTTAATAAAAAAAGATCAAACAAATTTTAAACAACTTTTTGAAAAAGGCTACATAGTTAGTATTTTTAAAATAATGTAGAATTTTGTGGGCAACTTCAGTACTATTTACATGATATTTAATTGTTTTAAGTTACAAATTTCTGATGTTCCTTGAGATTTAAAAATTAAGTCCTAGGTCAAACCTTCTGCAGGGAGAAGATTCTGAGGTTTCAAACACAAGACCGTCAAGACAACAGACCAAAGCACACACCACTCCACAGGCAGACATCCAAGTAGCATTTCAAACCAAAATAAATAGTATTTTTATTGAGTCTATGATAACAATTACAGATGTTCATCTATGGTGCAATAACTATAAATAGACAGCTTTTTTGGTCCATCCGGTGTACACAGTTGGGAACTATTGATAAGCTATGTTTTATGTTTTTTTTAATTAGGAACTGTTGGTAAGCTATGTTTTTTTTAAAATTAGGAACTGTTGATAAGCTATGTTTTTTTTAATTAGGAAGTGTTGATACACTATGTTTTTTTAAAATTAGGAACTGTTGATTAGCTATGTTTTTTTTTCAAATAAGGAAGTGTTGATAAGCTATGTTTTGTTTTAAAAATTAGGAAGTGTTGATAAGCAATTTTTTTTTTAATTAGGTACTGTTGATAAGCTATGTTTTTTTTTAAATTAGGTACTGTTGATACACAATGTTTTTTTTAATTAGGAACTGTTGATTAGCTATGTTTTTTTTTAAATAAGGAAGTGTTGATAAGCTATGTTTTTTTTTTAAATTTGGTACTGTTGATAAGCTATGTTTTTTTTTAATTAGGTACTGTTGATACACTATGTTTTTTTTAAATTAGGAACTGTTGATAAGCTGTTTTTTTTAAATAAGGAACTGTTGATAAGCTGTTTTTTTTTAAATTAGGAAGTGTTGATACACTGTTTTTTTTAAAATTAGGAACTGTTGATAAGCTATGTTTTTTTTAATTAGGAAGTGTTGATACACTATGTTTTTTTAAAATTAGGAACTGTTGATTAGCTATGTTTTTTTTTCAAATAAGGAAGTGTTGATAAGCTATGTTTTGTTTTAAAAATTAGGAAGTGTTGATTAGCATTTTTTTTTTTTATTCGGAACTGTTGATTAGCTATGTTTTTTTTTTAAATAAGGAAGTGTTGATAAGCTATGTTTTTTTAATTAGGTACTGTTGATAAGCTATGTTTTTTTTTAAATTAGGTACTGTTGATACACAATGTTTTTTTTAATTAGGAACTGTTGATTAGCTATGTTTTTTTTAAAATTTGGTACTGTTGATAAGCTATGTTTTTTTTAATTAGGTACTGTTGATACACTATGTTTTTTTAAAAATTAGGAACTGTTGATAAGCTATGTTTTTTTTTAAATTAGGAAGTGTTGATACACTATGTTTTTTTTAAATAAGGAAGTGCTGATAAGCTATGTTTTTTAAAAATTAGGTACTGTCGATAAGCTATGTTTTTTTTTAAATTAGGTACTGTTGATACACTATGTTTTTTTTAAATTAGGAACTGTTGATAAGCTGTTTTTTTTAAATAAGGAACTGTTGATAAGCTGTTTTTTTTTAAATTAGGAAGTGTTGATACACTGTTTTTTTTTAATAAGGAACTGTTGATAAGCTATGTTTTTTAATTAGGTACTGTTGATAAGCTATGTTTTTTTTAAAATTAGGAAGTGTTGATACACTGTTTTTTTTAAATAAGGAAGTGTTGATAAGCTATGTTTTTTTTTAAATTAGGAAGTGTTGATACACTGTTTTTTTTAAATAAGGAAGTGTTGATAAGCTATGTTTTTTTTAAATTAGGTACTGTTGATACACTATGTTTTTTTAAAATTAGGAACTGTTGATAAGCTATGTTTATTTTTAAATTAGGTACTGTTGATACTCTATGTTTTTTTTAAATTAGGAACTGATGATAAGCTATGTTGTTTTAAATTAGGAAGTGTTGATAAGCTGTTTTTTTTTATTAGGAAGTGTTGATAAACAATTTTTTTAAAATTAGGAACTGTTGATAAGCTATGTTTTTTTTATTTAGATACTGTTGATTAGCTATGTTTTTTTTAAATAAGGAACTGTTGATAAGCTGTTTTTTTTTAAATTAGGAAGTGTTGATACACTGTTTTTTTTAAATAAGGAACTGTTGATAAGCTATGTTTTTTAATTAGGTACTGTTGATAAGCTATGTTTTTTTTTAAATTAGGAAGTGTTGATACACTGTTTTTTTTAAATAAGGAAGTGTTGATAAGCTATGTTTTTTTTTAAATTAGGAAGTGTTGATACACTGTTTTTTTTAAATAAGGAAGTGTTGATAAGCTATGTTTTTTTTAAATTAGGTACTGTTGATACACTATGTTTTTTTTAAATTAGGAACTGATGATAAGCTATGTTGTTTTAAATTAGGAAGTGTTGATAAGCTGTTTTTTTTTATTAGGAAGTGTTGATAAACAATTTTTTTAAAATTAGGAACTGTTGATAAGCTATGTTTTTTTTATTTAGGTACTGTTGATTAGCTATGTTTTTTTTTCAAATAAGGAAGTGTTGATAAGCTATGTTTTTTTAATTAGGAAGTGTTGATAAGCTATGTTTTTTTTAATTAGAAAGTGTTGATAAGCTATGTTTTTTTTTAAATTAGGAACTGTTGATAAGCTATGTTTTGTTTTAAAAATTAGGAAGTGTTGATAAGCTGTTTTTTTTTTTAATTAGGAACTGTTGATTAGCTATGTTTCTTTTTTAAATCAGGAAGTGTTGATAAGCTATGTTTTTTTAATTAGGTACTGTTGATAAGCTACGTTTTTTTTAAAATTAGGTACTGTTGATACACAATGTTTTTTTTAATTAGGAACTGTTGATTAGCTATGTTTTTTTTTAAAAAGGAAGTGTTGATAAGCTATGTTTTTTTTTAAATTAGGAAGTGTTGATACACTGTTTTTTTTTAAATAAGGAAGTGTTGATAAGCTATGTTTTTTAAAAATTAGGTACTGTCGATAAGCTATGTTTTTTTTTTAATTAGGTACTGTTGATACACTGTTTTTTTTAAATTAGGAACTGTTGATAAGCTGTTTTTTTTAAATAAGGAACTGTTGATAAGCTATGTTTTTTTTTAAATTAGGAAGTGTTGATACACTGTTTTTTTTAAAAAAGGAACAGTTGATAAGCTATGTTTTTTAATTAGGTACTGTTGATAAGCTATGTTTTTTTTTAAATTAGGAAGTGTTGATAAGCTATGTTTTTTTTAAAATTAGGAAGTGTTGATACACTGTTTTTTTTAAATAAGGAAGTGTTGATAAGCTATGTTTTTTTTTAAATTAGGAAGTGTTGATACACTGTTTTTTTTAAATAAGGAAGTGTTGATAAGCAATGTTTTTTTAAAATTAGGTACTGTCGATAAGCTATGGTTTTTTTTAAATTAGGTACTGTTGATACACTATGTTTTTTTAAAATTAGGAACTGTTGATAAGCTATGTTTTTTTTTATTAGGAAGTGTTGATAAACAATTTTTTTAAAATTAGGAACTGTTGATAAGCTATGTTTTTTTTATTTAGGTACTGTTGATAAGCTATGTTTTTTTTTAAATTAGATACTGTTGATACACTAAGTTTTTTTTTAATTAGGAACTGTTGATTAGCTATGTTTTTTTTTAAATAAGGAAGTGTTGATAAGCTATGTTTTTTTTAAAATTAGGTACTGTTGATAAGCTATGTTTTTTTTTATTAGGTACTGTTGATACACTATGTTTTTTTTAAAATTAGGAACTGTTGATAAGCTATGTTTTTTTTTAAATTAGGAAGTGTTGATACACTGTTTTTTTTAAATAAGGAAGTGTTGATAAGCTATGTTTTTTTTTAAATTAGGAAGTGTTGATACACAGTTTTTTTTAAATAAGGAAGTGTTGATAAGCTATGTTTTTTTTAAATTAGGTACTGTCGATAAGCTATGTTTTTTTTTAAATTAGGTACTGTTGATACACTATGTTTTTTTAAAATTAGGAACTGTTGATAAGCTATGTTTTTTTTTAAATTAGGTACTGTTGATACACTATGTTTTTTTTAAATTAGGAACTGATGATAAGCTATGTTGTTTTAAATTAGGAAGTGTTGATAAAATGTTTTTTTTTATTAGGAAGTGTTGATAAACAATTTTTTTTAAATTAGGAACTGTTGATAAGCTATGTTTTTTTAATTAGGTACTGTTGATAAGCTATGTTTTTTTAAAATTAGATACTGTTGATACACTATGTTTTTTTTAATTAGGAACTGTTGATTAGCTATGTTTTTTTTTAAATAAGGAAGTGTTGATAAGCTATGTTTTTTTTTAAATTAGGTACTGTTGATAAGCTATGTTTTTTTTTAATTAGGTACTGTTGATACACTATGTTTTTTTTTAAATTAGGAAGTGTTGATACACTGTTTTTTTTAAATAAGGAAGTGTTGATAAGCTATGTTTATTTTAAATTAGGTACTGTCGATAAGCTATGGTTTTTTTTTTAATTAGGATATTAAAGTTGAATTCAGCATCATTGACATTGTTTAGTTGTGAGGCTTATATTTGTGCATATTGCTGAAGTTTTAATAGATGCTGCAGGTATTACTTTACATTTAATTAGTCCATAGCCTGCCATAGGGAAATTACAATTTTCAATTATTCAATTCCATTTTACCAAAACGCCCATGGCAGCCACTATAATTCTAACAAAGATGCATTTATTTACTTACCTATTATACATTTTAATTGAGAGCCTTTATCCCTATCAGTTACAAAAACTGTTCCTATTTCCACATCACCAATTGACTCTTCTTTAACTGAAAACAATGTGTTTTGATTCTCAATAAACTCTGGTGGATGGTCGTTGATGTCTAAAACATTTATATTCAGTTGTAAGACTTCTGATTTGCGAGGCGGATCACCACTATCTTCCGCTTGAACTTGAATCTGAATTATGCACAGAGTGAATAGTTTTTGTTATGCTTCCTTTGTTTAATGTGTTTTTGTAACTTTTATAGTTATACAAGAAATGAATAAATATGACAGTATATATGTGTGTATATACATAAGCTCATTTCGAGAGAGTTTGGGAGACTAATGTTTGATAAAAGAATATCTTAAAGTAACTTTTTAAACTTTTTGAAGGATAATTTAAATATATATGGGATTTTAAAATTTTTAATTTAAATAATAAAATGCACTTGCATTAAAAATTGAAAGCTCATTGAAGGTTGTAATTTTCAGTATTCTTAGGGCATCACTAATTCCAAACAACTTTTGCAAATAGGACATTAGTTGGTGAAATTGAATGTGATTGGTCATTTTTTTGGCCACATAACACCCTCATTAGCCTTACTTTAAAAAACAAATGAATTCTAAATCCTGCCCCATGGATCTCAAGGTCTGAATGGGGAATGGGAAAATAGATTATACATCCATTACTTTGTCCTCATACAAACTTTTTCTTTCACCTGCATTTAAAACTAAACCCTCACCTTGAGCAGATCTTTTTGTTCACTGGAAAGTTTCTTCTCTAGGCTAAGCTTTCCACTGTCAGGATTCAAAAGAAAATAGCCAGCATCAGGAAACTCGGTGCTGTTTAGAAGATAATACTTGACAAGTGCATTGGAGGTTTTGTCAGTGTCATTATCGGCCGCTTTAAACGTGTAAACAACAGTTGCTAGGCCAGTACACTACAAAAAAAATAAAAATATATATACATGTAAATACTTACATAGATTATTCTGAAATATGTTCTCTTAAAAGCTTTTTAAGTAACAAGAATGACAACACAATGCAAAACAAAACAGTACACACATAAGCTGACTTTTTCTCTAAGCCAGTTTGGGACGTCAGTACAAATCAGTTCAAAACACACAACAAACATCAAAACACAACAATACATGCATTTTTTTAAAAACACACTAATGTATAGATATATTTTAAATCTTATTAGGTATTCATATTCTTCCTCATTCTCATTATTCAGTTGGAACCTTCAGATGACTAGACCAATATTTGAGATGAACTGCATAGTGGTTTCCAGATCAGGCAACATGAATGACATGATCAGCATTCTCTGCATAGGCAGAATTTGCTAGTTTCCAATTTTTAGCTTATAGAACATTTGTTGTCTCATTCTGATGTGTCTGGTTCTGAGGCAAAAGATTAGACGTTTATGTTGTCTGGATAGTTTAAAATAGGCATCATCTTTCTTGTGATTGGGATTAGAACTGTCCATTTCGCATTTATTCTATTCACTATTCTTCATTTTTTTCTGGATAGAGTGCAATGTTTAATAATTCTGTGTTCTCCCACACTTGGCCAGTGTGTCAGCATTCTCATTTCCTTCTAGTTCTATGTGTGCTGGTATCCATTGAAAAACAGGGGTTTTTTTGCTGTTGTTGTTGAGCTTTATAAGTGTTGTCCTAAGTTATTTCATATAGCAGGATTGTTTTCGCATGGGTTAGAAAGACAATCCGACTGTGCAGGGTACTTTGGTGATTTACTTGTGTCGTAACTGCTAGTTCTAGTGCTTTCTTTTCTGCTCTGTGGCTGTCAGAGCTCTCCTGTTGCAATGGTCTTTCCTAGTTTTTCTCTATTGGGTTTGGGCACAACCACATAATCAGGCAGCCATCCTATAACTTCATTTATATTTCAGGTACAATTTTGCCTGCTTCTTCAATGGTAATTCATTTCTTGTTTTAACTCCCTAGAAGATAATAACTTTTGGCAACTATTGAAATTATTATAAAAGACATCATTAAAGTAAACAACACTGAATGGATGTTTGTTTCACATAAAATTTCAGTCTGTAGAAAGATTAGATAACTTGTTTGAAGCTCCACATCAGAATATTTTATGATTATCACTTCTACTTACTTCTGGTATTGATGGGAATGGATCACTGTTCACAAAATATGGGTTATTATTATTAACGTCAAGTATTGTAATGTGTAAATTAGTCAAGTTTGATCGAGGGGGGTCGCCCTGATCTATGGCTTTCACTTCCAAACTGAAAAGAAAAACAAAAAAATTATTTCAAAAATAACAACAAAAGCTTATATTAAGTGTACTTGAACCAATTAGTTTCAATCAGTCATGTAATTGAATTTGTAATAGATCTAGACTAACAATAATAAAATATTTATAAAAATAAACAAATGGGTGAACAACCTGATCCTGAACTAAGCCTGAAACTAGTGGACAACCTATAAACATGGAAGATTGTATTGTTTCTATAGTCTCCTCCTATAATTCATGTTGTGTTCATTAAGACTCAGATGACAATGTATAAAGAGGACTAATTCAGCTTATACAACCACATCAGTCAAGTACAAATTATTTTCCTTGTTTGTGATATCAAACAAAATAATTAATTACTAATCTCTGATTTAACTTTTTTTTATTGATTCTTGTGTTGTCAGGGAAAAGAATGAATTGTGCGAAATTTCTCCTTGATCTGCAAATGGGTATGGACAAGCAAAAATGTACAAACTTTAGACCAGACAGACAGAGTGAATTGATATAAGCTTTGTTAAAAAAAAAAGATTAAATATACAAAACTTGGACCAAATAAAAGATATATAAGATAGGTGAGGTGTAATGACCTATATAATATGTATAATTCAGGTAATGCCAGAACATTATGTCTTGTAACAACAAGGATAAGGTTATAAAATAATAAATAAAAGCCAACTATTTCTTTATTCCACAGACTGATTTTGGCCTTATCTTATCTTATTTTATATGATACAGACGTTACTTCAAAAAAGAAGATAATTACGTCCTACGCCTCATGCATTCAGTCAACCAATGATCTAAATTCTCCAAGTCACTGGTTTTCCTGGCTGGCTCAGGCAACCCATTCCATGCTCTAATAGCACTAGGGAAGAAGGAGTATTTGTACCAATTTGTCCTAGCATTTGAAACAAGGAATGTGCCTTTATCTTTGTGTCTTTCAGAGTATTTTATTAGATTTGGTTTTTGTATTTGAAGATTATTGTTCAGTGTTTTATGTATAATTGCTACTTTACTTTTAAGTCTTCTATCCTGAAGGCTTTCTAAATTTAGTTATTTTACCAAAGGTGTTACTCTAGTCAAATGTGAATATTTGTTATTATAAATCTCACTGCTCTATTTTGTGTATGTTCCAGTTTCTTAATGTTTTCTTGAGTTGATGGGTCCAAAACAAAGGATGGTTATTCTATTATTGGCCTAACCAAGGTTAAATAACATTTTAGTTTTATGTTCTTATTTGATTTATAGAAATTTCTTTTAATAAACCCTAATGCTTTGTTTGATTTTTTGATAGTTTCATCAATATGAGGATTCCATGACAGTTTTTCATTTATTAACACCTAGGTATTTTGCGTTTTTAGTCTGTGTTACTGGTTTACCATGAATAAGTACTTTACATAATAAAGAAAACTAATTTCAATCAAGAAGCACCCATCAGAGGAACAGATGTTTAGGCTGTGTGACCAACACCTTATCACTACTCCTGTCAGAGGTAGCTAATAGAATAGGTCAAAGTCAAAGCCAAGTCAAAATCTGTTAGTTAGCTTTTAAACATTAGGTTACCATGTCAACTATTTTTTAAACATTAAGTTCTAAATTACACAAGTGAATAAACTATCAACAAGACATCAATATCTCAAACCAGAAAACAAAACATTCTTTTTTTTTAACAAATCATCACTACTGACCTGTAGTCTCCTGGTGCACCCAGCATACTTTCATTAACAAAGACTTGACCAGTTTGAGAATTAATGTTAAAATAACTGACGTTGGAAGGCTGAAAAAAAAAAAAGGGTTACTTCCATATTATACATTGAAATAGAACAGATCATAACAAGAAAACATGAATGATGCATATCTGTTACATAATTGCAGAACTTAGAACCAATTTTTAGACGGGAAAATGCTGAATTAAATGTAGTGTAATAACGGACATTCCGACCAGGGTTTGAACTATGGACTTTCCGATTCAACAACTTTGCTTAGAAGTAACAGATTAGGAACAAGACCAGGCAAACAAATCACTTAACCCATTCCATTCAGAGTTGCACAAAATAATCATTTTGATCAGTAGTGTTTTGCCAGCCCTGCACTTTACTAATCAGAGATCAATACATACAATGCCTTTGGATTTACGTAAAAGAGACCTTCCTGCAGGCCAGAAAGATGGCCACTCTTTGTGCTGTGTTATCATAGGTTTGATCTCTGCACAGATCAAAGTCCAGTCCAATGTCTTTTAAGAGTTTTCAGAACAAGTTCATCATAATGTTGTGCATCTGGCTCAACAATTTCAAAGTAACCAATAAATGACTCTTTTATTTTGAAATTCTCAACATCCTAGTAATGAACTATAAAGGATACTTGCACTTGGTGAGAATAACAATTAACAACTATAATATACCAAATTACTCCCTGTGAGCTACACCACAGGGAAAGAGTTAATCTGTGTGAAATACATGCAACAGGGTCATTAACTTATATAACAATGTGAATTGCGAGATTACATGGCATTGTCCTAAAATTTAATATAAAAAAAAGAATTTTTAACACTTACTTGGGCAACGGGGGGATTTTCAAATTTGTACCCCACCCCCGCTAGCTGTTATAGGCCACTGAATATGAATATGTCTAAGCCAAAACTCAACAAAATACTTTTTTTTCTTTTTTTTTTTAAAAACATCAGTAAGAAAAGTGCTACATTAAAAAAACACATTCGTCTTATATCTTTACTTGTTATTTCACAATTACATAGAAAAGAAACTATTTAATGATTTTTCGCATTAACATGTGGCTGAGTGGTATAAACCACTAGGCTACCTGTAGAGGGGCTCTATTTCAAATCAAAACTCAAGATGAGTGGGGGGGGGGGGGCTTTACCCAGCCCCAAATGGCAGAACAGAAACCATCTTCCAAATGTACGGTACACAAAAGTAACTTGAACTCGAGCACACACTGAGTCTACTGTAGCATGAAGTCACAATGTACACAAACCCAAACAAAAAAAAAAAAAAAGGTACAGGAAAAAAAAAATCATACCTTTAGGGGAAGACTACCTTTGAAAATAGTCATTTTGGACCAAGATGGCAGCCATCACCTTTGCAACCACAAAAATCACATCCAACATTCAAATTTTCTTTTATCAGGGTGAGTTTACTGTACCAACCAACCAGTTTTGATAATAAGTTTTAGATCAATATTAAAGAATAACAATTGTTAGGAGAACCTCCCCTTCAAATTGAATTGATAAGAACTCAATGGTTGAAAGGGATCACCACGTAAAAAAAGACTTATTGACTGTAAACTAATAACAAAATTATTGTAATAATAATAATAATCTTTATTGTCCGTATGGAAAGTTGTCTTACAATTTGTGCATTACACCAAACAAAAAAACATTATAACTATAAAAAAAACAAAAATTTCGAGGATCTTGTTAGCTTTTTTTATAGATGTTTGTCTCAAACAGCTGCCCAAACGGTGTTTGTTTTTTGCCTGCAGCAGGTTAGGATTCTATAGTTTATTTTTATTTTTAATGCTCAGATTGCCATTCCAGGCCAGTGATATTGAAACATTGAAACAGTATTGCAAAGTAAATCATTTAAAATTAGGGAGCTGAAAAAAAAAATGTGATGGTGATACCTATCTAACATCAACTTTTAAGAATATCAACTAGAAAACAATCATTCATCAATTTTTTTTTTCTTATACACCATTTGCAATCTTAAGCAATAAACAACCTAATGTTCTTTTTGTCATTTCACATCTTCTGCTTGAACCCTTTAAATGAAATCCCAAGTAAACATCTACATACCACTAATGAGTACGTAACTTTTGCATTCTGACCAACGTCTGCATCAGTAGCTGAGATTGGCTGAGGCTGTATATTAACAATATCATTGATTTTACGATCTTCTGCAATTTTGGCTATATAGTTCACACCTTCAACAAAACCAAAAAATATTTCTATAAATTCTTCTATAAATGTTAGACACACTTTTGGTTAAAATTCTAAATGTGTAAAAAGAAGTTTTGTCTTTCATATCATTTTGAAAATAATCAATAAAAGTTATTGTCTATAGACATTTTTGTTTTCTTATCTTTAGTGATTTAGTCCAAATTGAATCACTTTGGTGATAAAATGTAATGAATTAAAAAAACAAAAAAACTTGATATTAAGTTTGTCCTAGTACCTGAAGGGTTATTAAAATGAGGATCATTGTCATTCACATCTAATAGCTCTATCTGTATGACCAATGAAGCTCGTCTTCTTTGTTCCAGTTCTGGATTGTCTGTCGCCAATACAGTTAGAGTATACACTGATTGTTTCTCTCTGTCTAATGAGCCAGCAACAGTTATTTCCCCCTAAACAAAACAATACAAAAGTTTTGAAGTATTTGTATTAATTTCTACTTTATCTTTCTCTTTGCAACTTTTGTTTCTTGGCCTATATTTTAAAATAAACATATTTTTGAGAAATGCTTAGGCTATAAAATATTAACAAGAACATAAAGTGCTATACCTTTATTTTAGGCCTTTAGACCTTTAATGTAATATAAGGCAAGCTAAAATCCTAAATCTACAATAGACACAACAAATGTTTAACACAGTGACTTGAACTGGGTCTATTGAGACACTTGTTCTCTACTTAGTAGACATCATTCAGTCTGGAAAAAACAGTGTACTTGTTTTCACCCTGGGGGAGCGGTGGCTGAGCAGTAGAGTGCTTGGCTTCGAACCAGGGGTCCTAGGTTTTTTTAATCCTGGTAAAGACTGGGATTTTTACTTTTGGGATCTTTGGGAGCCTCTGAGTCCAACCAGCTCTAATAAGTACCTGATATTAGGCGGAGAAAAGTAAAGGCGGTTTGTTCTTGTGATGGCCACATGACACCTTTATTAACTCTTTCTCTCCATAATTATTTACCACATTCTGGTGGAACCAACGTTGGTATCGTCTGTTAGGAGAGAAAGAGTTAACTTAGGCCACAAAAACAGATGACTTTAACATTATCTGCCCTATAGATGGCAAGGTCTGAAAGGGGAACAACTACACTACTACTGTTTTCACCCACAAAAATTGTTCGATTGGCAATATTCAACAAGTACTGATTGTGTATTGCTGTTGTTTGTTTTCAATTGTATCTTATTTGTTTCCATATTATTATTGTTATAGAGGTGGACAATAGTAGTCAAACTGAAATCCCATTTGTTTGGCACAATAAAATAGTAGAAAGATCTACTGTGATTGTCATGTCCCAATCAGATATCAGTTGCTACTTTGCTTTTTGTTGAGTCTTTGTCTAGATAGTTTAGCTGTTTCTGTAAATTTTTAAGACACCTACTGCCTTATATACAGTATACATCCCCTCAATGTCCAGGTTAGAGCCGTTCCCATTTATTTGTTATACCTTTTTTGTTTTTCTTTTCCCATACTTACAGTTTGAGAGCTGATATTAAATAGTGCTGTTTCATCTCTAAACATGTAAGTCACTAGTGCATTAGCTCCCTCATCCTTGTCAGTGGCAGTGATGTTGCATATAGAGGTTGATAGATTTGAATTTTCCAAAACTTGAAAGACTGTTTGGTTTCCGATAAACTCAGGATCATTGTCATTGATGTCCAAGACTGTTATATCAACTGTTATGCTGGAAGAGAGAGGAGGGTTGCCATTGTCTTGAGCTACTATAATGAAGGAAACTGTGGATTGGTTCTCCCTGTCAAGTGGCTTGTTTAATTTGAGTCTACCTGCAGATTAAGAGATGAAACCTCTAATTACTTTTATTTATGACAACAAATCAGTTTCTAAGCATAGCTTATCAAATTAAAGACTAATTTAAAACAATCATATATATATCTATAGTGACATTTGTCCTAAAAATATTAAATTTTAATCATCATTTGAATTCAAGATAAAGTAAAGTTCCCCTTTCAGACCTTGTGGTCTATATGGCAGATGATGTAAAGGTCATCTCTTTCTGTGGCCTACGGTTAACGAAGGTGTCGTGTGGCCAGCACAACTACCAACCACTTTGACTTTCACCAACTAGTGTCAGGTACAAATTAGAGCTGGGTGGACTCAGAGGCACCTAAGGATCCCAAAATTAAAAATCCCAGTCTTCTCCAGGATTTGAACCTGGGACCACCGGTTCAAAAACCAAGTGCATTACTGCTCAGCCACCATGCCTCCATTTGAATTGAAGATAACATGTGATAAAACACTTCGTAAATTGAATAATAATAAAAGAAAAGGCTGATTTCAAGAAAATGAAGATGAATGCTCATTGTAAGGAAGTAAACTTTATGTCAAGATTTTATATATTTAGATTACAAAGCATTCTAATCAATGGCTACAATCCAAAGATTTTGATATCTCATTGAGTACACTTGCAACTGTTACTTTCTTACCATTGGGACTGATAGTGAAATAATAAGAATCATTAACACTGAATGTAACATCCTGATCTTTGTCTGCATCAGTTGCTAATAACGTGGTTACTTCAGTTCCAATCTTAGTGCCTTCTGATACATTTAAGTGGAGCATGCTCTGTTGACCATCTAAATGTATCACTGGACAATTGTCATTGACATCTGTCAGTAGGATTGTGGCAGAGGCTAAATCAAATAGAAAAACAATTTATGAAAGGCCTAAAAAGAAATCATTATGTCCCTAAGAAGTTTATGATCTTGTGAGTCAGGAAGTAAATTTGTCAATTGTGTCCAATTTCAATGATCTTTTCACAAGAAGCTAATAACTCAGATAATTGTAATCATCTTCTTTTTTTTAAATACGTCTGTATTTTATAAGAAACTGCAATTTCTAACTGCACACATAAGTGAAAACATTTTCATTTCACTAATTTTGCAACACAAAATTTTTTCTTAGACTGAAGAATCTACACAACATAAGTTTCAATTACAGCAAAAATATTGTTTAACCAGAATTTTCCTTGAATAAAATACTACCTAACATCAGCAGAAATCGCATCACTTGACTCAAATGTTTCTTAGTGTTCAGTAAAAAGACATAAATGAACATTTTGCACACCGTCTAGAACTCATTAATCATTAGCTGGACTGATAAGAGAAGAATGTATTTACATTGTAATATTAGTAAATGATTAATCATTAGCTGGACTGATAAGAGAAGAATGTATTTACATTGTAATATTAGTAAATGATTAATCATTAGCTGGACTGATAAGAGAAGAATGTATTTACATTGTAATATAAGTAAATGATTAACCTGTTGCTGTTTGTGGTGCCTTTGGCTCAGCATTCATGTCTTGCACCTCAATTTTCAGAATAATCTGTTGAGCTGTTTCTCTGTCTAATGTTGAGTTCACATAAATCTCACCAGTCGTTCCATTTATCTCAAACCAGTTCTGTCATACAATGAAAAATGTACTCATTTTTTAAACAGTATTACAGGTTCAGAAATTTAAACAAATAGTAAAAAGAGAGACCATAGTGGATATAATATAAATAAAAAAAGTAAAGTACCCATTCCAGATCTTGACATCTATAGGGCAAATGATGTAAAGGCCATCTGTTTCTTTGTCAGATGGTTAAGGAGGGTGTCTTGGCCAATTCAAATTTAATTTCCTTAACTAAAGTCAGATATTCATTAGAGTTGGATTGAATCAAGGGTATCTAAAAAAAAATGAAATTCAAAATCCCAGTAGTCACCAAGATTTGAAGCCATGACATCTCAGTTCTGAAACCAAGATTTGAAGCCAGGACATCTCAGTTCTGAAACCAAGATTTGAAGCCAGGACATCTCTTTACCACTCCGCCACCATACCCCAAAATGTGTGGAATGTTTTGCTGAGTGGCGTAAACCTTTTGGTTACTTAATATGGGGGCCTGTACTCCATTACAACACTCTAAGATTATAGAAAAGTTTAGTATTTTATGTGGCTAAGCAGGACCAGCTGTGACCTACATATTTTGACATACATGACACAGACCAGTCTTCATTATGCCCAGGGTATAAAATATATACAACTGTTAAGATATAAAATTAAAATGCAATATTTACTGTCAAACGAGAAATATCCACATTTCTATCTTTTTCATCAGATGCTTTGGATTCATTCCAAAACAAATAATACTGTAAATCGTTATTGACATCAGGATCAGAAGCTGAAACTCGCATCACCTAGCAATAAAAGTAGAATGAAACAAGTGTTTTAAAATTGTTTATTTATGTAAATCTTCTTTACCTTGATAAAAACTATTTCATAGATTTCAAGAGAAAATTTGTTTTGATTATAAAATATGTCATAATACTGATAGCTCCAAAAAAAAAATAAGAGTTGAAATTCATGTGAGTCAACATCTGAAGTGCCATCACACAGAAAAGTCTGACAACATTTTGTGTTACTAAGTGTAATGTATGAATACAAACATATCTGACTGTATATACTGTTTGTGTGTATGTATGTCATTAAATTAAACCATTATAAGTTATAACAGGGTTCCCATGGCCTCCTGATTTTCCAGGAGCTCCTGAAAATCTCCTGAAATTATTTAAATCTCCTGAATAATAGACCAAATTGTGATCAAATATTCTATCATAAACCTTCAAAACCCCTGTAGAAATTTTAGCTTTTCTGTCCACTAATAAAAGATAACTCATTTCCAAAACTACTTTGTAGCAGTCTTAATATTTTTAACAATAGCCCTATCAGGTGAAAGAAGCTTCTTGTGCTTCAAACTAATCAAGAATTACTTGATGTCAACAATTCACTAAGATAGATTGAACAATTTTGCTATTTTTGCTATTGAGCTTTATCTATGTAGGAAACATAACTTTGATGATATACTGTATGACTTCGCAACACAGAAGGCTTGTAAAGTAAATTTGATAGAGATTTTGTACTTAGTAAAGAATGAATAAATGTAAAGACAAATTTATTTTCTTAAAATCTTAATTTCCCTTATTGTCCATATCCCTACCCAGACTGGGCCCTGTGCAATCTGTTTCACATAGTGCACTGCAATTGTTAAGGCTGGCCCTGGGGGAGAAGATTTGGGTTGCCCCTTAGATAAAGCAACATGATCCCCAAATTTCCAAATCTGATGCTAAAACTTTCAAAGTCCTTCAATGTAACGTCCGAGGCCTTATTCCAAAGACACTTGAAATAACTAACCTGCTCCACAAAGAGTGTGTGGATGTTGCCTTACTACAAGAATGTCTGATAGGTGAAAAAAGAAGTGTCTCTATACCCGGGTACTCTGTTTTCCACTGCTCCTGTGGGGATTGCCAAGGCCTGGTTACATTGGTGGCTAATGCTCTGGTCGCCAAGAAAGTGTCCACAGACTTGAGTCAGGGGAGGACAGACACTTTGGTATTAGAAATTTGGAAAAATAACAGACGCTTCAAGTGCATCAATGTTTATAATCCACCAAAACAAGAACTGGCTTTAGATGTCAGAGACAATAACTGTAGACACTATCATAGCTGGAGATCTAAATGCCCATTCACCTTCCTGGGGCTATGATGACACTGATCAGTCTGGTAAAAAAGTTCATGACCTATGCAATTCTACGAACCTTTTTCTTTTGCAAAATAAACACTCTCCACCTACTCTTCTGCATGCTAGCAATGGTTCACTATCACGAGCAGATCTTTCTTTAGTCTGTGCTAACTTGGAATCTGTCATAACTTATCAAGTACTAGGCGATATTGGTAGTGACCACCTTCCAATATTACTGACTGCCACTCTTTCTAAAATGAACACCAAGACCACTAAAGAACCACGAAAGTGGTGCTATAGTAAGGCTAATTGGAAAGGATACGAGACAGCTGTCGACAATGCCCTTGAAAAAATCAAATCCATGTAGAGTCTAGCTCTGTCGACCTTGTGTACCGTCAAATAACAACAGTTATCCTGGGCATGGTATATTCACATATGTGTGAATGGCAACACAATTGCAGACTCTTTGGCCCACCAGGGAGGGCTAATTCCACCCACTGATGAGGCTGTAAGCTTTCATCAAGCCCTGGCTATAATACAAAAAACAGAAATGAGTTTGAGTGCTGGGACATGTCCCAAAAAGCCAGTGGAGTCTGGGAGCACATAAGGCCGCATTTTCCCGTGGTGGAGGCGGCTATGGCCAAATTTTGATTCACGGTGCCCCACTGCGGGGAAGAAGAGGAAACCGTGCCTCATATTCTGTTTAACTGCCCCAGACTTGCTGATCTCCGTCTCGACAGGTCTGGGAAACCCAAAATTCTCGACCTGTATGGCGACATTTATGCACTACGCAACACAGCAGGGTTTCTGTCCAGGGCTTTTGCAAGAGAGGATTTGAGCCTCTCAAGCCCTCACTCTAATGGAGTTTGATGATGATGATGATGATGATAAAGGCTGGCCCTGTGTCACAACACCCCCTACAACAAAAGTCAAAGGACAGATAACAGGCACAAAGTGTGGATGTACGTTATGGTATCTAAATGTGACAGTGACAATACAGCAAATATATAGCCTATGCCTATATACTGTGAATTTACATCTAGTGACTAGCAATTATTATTTTACTTTTTATATAGCGCTACTTTCATGCTTATTGCATGCTCAGAGCGCTTTTAGTCCAATCTCATTTGTGGACCAGTGGGGGGGAGAGGGTATCTAAGAGTTGGTTTTCCGTGCTGCCTTTAGGCGCTCAGTAAACACAACTCTGCCCGAGTCGGGTGTCGAACCTCGAGCCCCCTTCTAGGTGGCCAAGCCAAGCCAAGTTCAAGCGCACTTGGCCTCTCGACCACGCTTCCCACCATATATATATATATATATGTATATATATAGGCTTCTCATAGAAAGTGAAAGCAAATCTAAATTAGCAATGTGTCTGCATTGGTAGAAATAGTGAATAAATGCAGTAAAATCTTCAAGTGAAATCAGAAAATAAGACAAACTGGACAATTTTGCTTGGCATCTTCACGGACATTTCCCACCAAGGATGTAGCTTTCAGAATCACTGGGAGCTCATCATTCACATCTGTGACTGTAATGTTGACTTGAGTGCTGGAATTTCTTGATGGGGTACCTCTATCAACAGCAAGGACTGTAAGGAAGTATTTAGTCACAGCCTCTCTGTCTAAGGTTGCCCCAAGGCCAACTTTGATCATACCTGAAGTGCTGTCAATCTGCTCAAAAGAAAGAAATTTTAGGTGCATAATAATTATTTATTATCAATCTTACAGAGGAAAAACATGTCAACATTATCACATAACCATCAAGTCTTAAATACAAAAACAACAATCAATTAAAAGCAATGTCTGTGGAATTTTACGTCTTTGGAGTCAATCTTTTCCCTTTGCAGTTTTTCATGTAATTAAAGAGATCAATCCATGATGCACAACTGCGTCACAGGTGGGGCATCTGTTATCAACAAACACTGCAGAATTTTGCCCCCTCGTTCTACTTCTGGTGTGTGTAGCATCCACAATTCATGACCCTGACCTTTATGCTAGCTCTCTATGTGGATCTATCCAGTGCTTCTCTCTATCAACTGTTGGTGTCAATCCTGAAGAGCTTTACACCTTATCAATATTGCATACACTAGGTGAAGTCAAATAGAGCCATCCAAGGGATAGCACTTGATGGGGGGCCATGATAACCGAAAATGTGTTATATTTAGCTTCAAAGGGCCCCACAGGTCAATTATCTCAAGGTCTTAATTATGTTGGCCTCCTTCAGTCGTCGTGCGACTATGGTTCATCTCAAACTAAGAGAGATGAAAGCCTGGGCATTCTTAATTATACCGCTATATAAAGAAATTACTTTAGAAATCCATAATATACCTGAAACTTATCCTGACTACCAGACTGAATAACATAATATATTTCATTGTTTGGTGATGTACCATCCTTATCAGTGGCTGTGACGTTACCAACAGCAACATCTACAAAAACAAATATCATTGTAAATCAGCGACAATTTAACAACATGTAGATACAATAAGCCCAGTACAACAAAGCAACAAAATAACAGAATAAAAAAAAAAGGTTTAAGCAGGGAATGCTGGGATAACCAGGCAAAGCGCAAGCACAAATCCTGTAAGCTTTTAAAGATTTTGATCAATAATATTCGTGAAAGAAAATGTTTAGCAAAAAGATTTTTTAAATATACTTTTTAAAATTATAATTTGTATGGCATCTTGAGATTTAAAAACATGACTGCAAAGCAAAATTTTAAAAATCTACTTACAACCCTGATGTCTCTTCAACTGAGTTTAATAAAAAACAAAAAATACCAGCAATTTGTCTTTTTTGAAAAACAGATGTGGGGATTCATATATAAAATTAAACAAGCATTCTTTATAGTCTACATATTAATTGTAAACTAGGACTCTGCTAAAGTAATTTTTAAATTTGTGTTCAGTAGATTCAATTGTCACTGACCATAACAAAAGAATGTAAAAATACTTAACTTGTCCAATGTTTAAGTCATGTTATTGTTGATGTATCTGACAAAAAAAGCATGACAATTGTCCAGCTTATAACTACAAGAAAAAATAAATGAATATATTTTAAATTGTAATCAACAATTCTATTTATTAGATAATAGTTACACATTTTAATCACAATAATAATATTAACAATAATTTTGTTTCTCTTTAACAAAACTCGACCATCGCAGTGCCAGAGAATGAATACTCATTCATTTCTAACATAATAATGATAGAATAATAGCAATAATAATATTTAACACCCTTGGGAAAATGTTCTTACTTTTGTGCATTGCACTTTAAAAATAGCAAACAAAATATATGTTTCTAGCACAGTTGAGCATGAAATGAGCAACAGAAAAATCATATTCAAAGCTCATTTTTCCCTACTATTGGTCTAACTATAAGTAGTAAAGAAACAAAAACTGAAACAACAAGCCACATTTCAAAACAAGACGCTTAAATAATAGTAGCACAATAGTTATACCTTATAACGATTGATAACGTGGACATAACATGCAGCATTGATGAAATGAAAAATCTTATGACAATACATTACAGGACTAAGTCTGTATCAATCTACACAGAAGTCAACTTGAAACTTCAATAAAATGAATATAAATATCATACAACAAATACATAGTCTATCTACAATAAGCACCAGGCTCACAACTCAACAGCCTAATAGAGTTAAAGGTCATTTAGAAAGTCCTGTTAGTAAATAACTAAGAGTGCTGAAGAGGAATCTAGATGCCCTGAAAAGTAACTAAAAAAGAAAATGATGAATTTAAAAAAAAACAGACTTCTTAAAGATACATTAGTGTAATGAAAACTACATTTTTTAAAGCAGCATCTGTAAGGAAAAGTCATTATTAGTTTGCACTGCCTGTTTGTTCATCCTGTTTTGTACTCAAACAGTAAAAAAAAAAAAATATTTTTTATGTCACCATTGCCATAAATATTTTGGAAATAACTAATTTTAGGCTTCTGAAAGAGTAAACTTTTTATTAATGAAATAATGTCTGCATATTGTAAGCATGTGCATACCAATGTAGAACCTGATAAAAAAATAGAAAGCTTAAGCATGGTCTTTTCTAAGAAAGTGAGCAACTGAAAATTCAATTTATTTATGGCCTCCTTCAGTCAACAAAACAACTATGAAACTATGAATAGAAATGATATGGATGTCTAGTCACTAGTTATAAATGAGAATGATATCTCAGCACTAGCTATAAATGAGATGGAAGTCTGGGCACTATAGTCAGAATGATATTGCCCATATAGATATTCCCACTTTACACCAAACTAATTTTTCAAAAAGAATGGCAGGTACTAATGCAGGTTTATAATCAGGTTTGCAAGTTCTGCCAGCATGTAGAGTAGTAAGCAGCATGCTGACTAAAGGTCACCAGTTCCTGATTTTTTCCTCAGTGTCAACTCCTGAAGCCTTTCTTATGTTTGGGCATAGCCACAAGACAGCAGAGGTTTAGATGCTTTCCTTCTCCAGACAAGGAAACAAACCAACCCTGCCCAAAGTTTAGACACCAGTTGCCAACTTTTGCCCCATCTGTCAGTGATAAGTCTGCTGGACCAACATCCGAGACACAAGAGAAAGCCAGGAGCTGGACTAGATGTCAGAGGCTATTTAATACCCATGCCATTGGAAGCATTGGAGTGCTTTTTTCCATTACCACTTCAAGCAATAACGATTTACTTGCTTTAAAATTTATGATAAAGTTTCACATATTTATGCTTATATATGATCAAAAAGAAAAGACAGTTTTGTTGCTATCTTATTTTACTATCATTTTAAAATATGTTCCCAGGTGCAACAGCTACTTATTATATTCCAAAAACTTGTCCTTTTATTTTGGAATTAAAATGAATAAAGTAGGCACATATCACATATATGACATATATGTACAGCTTTTTCAAAACAAAGTAAAAAAAGTCTGATCAGTGTTTTTGAATAACTATTTTTCTGTTAAAGATAATAAAAAGTGACTTTTCTGACCTTGCAATCTATAGGGCAGAAGATGCAAAGGTTATCTGTTTCTATGGCCCACACACATGGTTAACAATGGTGTCATGTGATCAGCACAGCATACAACTTTACTTTCCACTAATGTTAGAGACCAATTAGAAATCGGTGGACTCAGGGCATCCTAAAAATTTCAAAATTTCAAAATCCCACTCTTCACCCATATCTGAACCTGTGACTCCACAGCTCAGATACCAAGAGCTTTAACACTCAGCCACCACACTTCCTTTTGATGGGTTTTAGGTGTAAATTTCTATTGAATTTAATGAATGACATACAGCTGGGGCTGCCTACTAGGAGTGTGTGTCAAACTAACTTCCTTCGTTCCATTGTTGTAATTATTTTTTTAAACAATAATAAAAATAGGATTAAATTTAATTTTAAAGCTAATAAAAACATATATTTTTGACAGTTATTTATATTTTATATATTAACTATTTCCTATTTTTAAAATATGATTAAATATTATAAGAAAAAATAACTTAGTAAAATATGACATAAATTAAAATAATTGAAAAAAAAAAAAAGAGTTCCTCAATTATAAAGCACTATACCTGATAATAAGAAAAGATGATTGTCATAGATTATTGTCACACTGATTGTTGCAGTACTTGACAAGGAAGGAAGCCCTTTGTCTTTGGCTTGAACTTGTAGCCAGACAACTTTCTTGCTAAGAGTAGTCTGTTCATTTTCTAGTGGTAAATTCACATAAAATTCTCCAGAGGACGGATCAATACCAAAACTAGATTCTAAATCTGATCCTGTGGTTAGCAGCTGATAGGTGATGTTACTGTTGACTGAATTTGATTCATCTAAATCATATGCCTAGTAGAAAGAGAATTATAAGAATGTAGGACTATATTTATGCCTAGAGCTCTCACAATAATAATAATAATAATAATTTTATTTATAAAGCGCTGTTAACAAACAAAATGTAGGCTCAAGGCGCTGTAACAACATTACAAACAAAAACACGAGAGCTAAAATGACAGTTTATCTAAAAAAGTTTTAAACAGATAGGTCTTAATGTTCTTCTTAAAAGTGGTGTAGCATGTTGTCTGTCTGAGATCAATGGGGAGTGAGTTCCAAACCTTTGGTCCGTGAACTGAAAAAGCCCGCAGACCGTAGCTTTTGAGGGAAAAACGTGGCACTACTAAAAGCGTCGAGTCCATTGAGCGCAGGGCTCTCTGGGGGACATATGGAGTAATCAGTTCGCTAAGGTACAAGGGCATCTTGTTGTTATATATACACTGATGACAAAGTGTGGCGATCTTGTAATCGATTCTTGCTTTCACTGGAAGCCAATGGAGCGTGCGCAAGAGCGTAGTAGCAGAATCTTGTCTAGTTTTTTTAAGGACTATTCGAGCTGCGTTGTTCTGTATACGTTGCAGCTTGGCTATTTTGTCATAAGGTATACCTGCTAGCACGGCGTTACAGTAGTCAAGGCGGGAGAGTATGAATGCCACAGTTAGCGTTTTGTTGACTCCGTTGTTAAATATGGTCGGATCTGGCCTAATCTGCGCAGCTGCAGATAAAGACCTTTGCAGAGCTGACTTATGTGTGGGTTGAAAGATAGTGTTGAGTCGAAGAAAACTCCAAGATTCCGCACTACATGGACAAAAGGAACATGGCAGTTCGTGATAAAGAGAGAATCTGTGCTTTCAACTTTTGAGATATTGTTCCTAGTGCCAATCTTAATTATTTCTGTCTTGTCTTCGTTCATCTTGAGTTTATTTTCAACCATCCAATCGCTCACCCTTGCAACGGTACTACTGATTTTCTCTGCCAGATGCGACACGTCTGAGGGTACTGATAAATCGTATAACTGTGAGTCATCTGCAAAGAAATGGTATAAAATGCCGGTTGGCCGTATGACACCGCTGAGTGGATATGTGTACATAGTGAACAGTACTGGGCCTAGAACTGATCCTTGGGGTACTCCGTACTTCAAAAGTAAGCTTGTTGATTCCATCCCTCTAACAACGACACTTTGGGTGCGTTCCGTCAGGTAGGATCCAAACCACTTTAGGACGACTCCTGCTAAACCAAAAGTTGCAGAGAATCTGGCCATCATAATTTCATGGTCTAGCATATCAAAGGCTGCAGACAAGTCCAGCATGGAAAGAATTGATATGTGGCCTTTGTCGGAATTGTGAAGTAAGTCGTTTAGTACCCTGACCACTGCTGTCTCTGTGCTACGGCACTTCCTGTATGCAGATTGAAATTCTTCCAAGAGACAGTACTGTTCAAGATGAGAAAGAATTTGCGCTAACACGATGCGCTCCAGAAGCTTTGACAGGAAGGGAATATTTGATACCGGGAGATAGTTTTTTAGACATTCCGGGTCAAGACTGGATTTCTTTAATAACAATACATTCACACTCAAATCAACCCAAGATTTACAAGCTCTTTTGGTTTAAATTTTCCAATTGGTAGATCTATGACATTGGAAGTACTAATTATTATTGTTTCACAAAAAAATAATTTACACTAGCCATATACATCTAGATCCAAGTTTTATACATTTTGTACTCTCATGAATTTAACACTATAAACATTTAATATTTTGTACTATTTTATCCAATGGCATTACCCATGACTGAAATTAGCATTAATTATGTGGTTATGTTGTATAAAAAAAGATTATATTTATAGCTAAATTGACTACTTAAATGCTGGTCAACCATAATCTGTTGGAAGTATTTGAGAAGCAAATTATGGACTTGTATAGAACTTTCATAAAACTGTTTTGCCAAAGAGTAGATGCAATTCTATGTAATCAAGTGACATTTACAAAGTAATAAATAATTAGATAATTGAAGCTTGAAATACTTGGTAGCCAATGGAGGAAGAAGAAAAATCAGCCAGGTAGAACTTATTGAAAAAGTAAAAGTAAAGTTCCCTTTTCAGTCTTTGTGGTCTACAGGGCAGATGATGTGAGGGTCATCTGTTTCTTTGGCCAACAGTTAATGAGCAAGGTGTTATGTGACCAGCACGACAACTAACTACCTTTACATTCTCCAACATACATTCGGTACCCATTAGAGTTGGGTCGTCTCAGGGGCATCCTAAAATTCCTGAAATTCAAAATCCCAGCATGCACCAAGATTCGAACCCAGGACCCCAGGTTCAGAAGCCAAGCGCTTAACCACTCAGCCACCACGCCCCCTGGAACTCATTTAGACACAAATAAATATTTACCTGAACAAACAAACCAGTTCTTTCAGGAACGAATCGACTGTTTATTTCAAAACTGTAGTTGCTTTTTTGGAAAGTTGGCACATGATCATTAATGTCGGTAACATGAATTGTTAGCTGTGTGACTGTCTTAAAGCTGCCACCATCCATAGCAGTGACAGTCAGGGTATATAAAGGTACATCTTCACGATCAATGTCCGCTGTCTGTGTGAAAATGACTCCTGTATTCGGATTTATTCCAAACCTGAAAAAGAACAAAAAATGTCGGTTATAAAAGAAACTGCATGAAAAATTGATTAAAGCTAAAATAATTTATAAAAGTAAAATAAGTAAAGATTTTAAAAATCATTTGCTGCCAATCCATACAATTTCACTGTATAGTTTGGTAATAGGTTGACATTGCTGATATTGGTGTGCTAAGTAAGAGGAAGATTTGTTGTATTTATATATTCTCCCTTTCTTTAATTACCAAAAAAAACCAGAAGAAATACATTTTTTTAAGCAAGATACAAAACAATATGTACAGCTGGTGCAGTGGATAGTATCCAAGCAAAGCTTGGTAAAGAAGCCATGTTTCTGTAAGATCCCAAATGTTTCCAATTCTTACAATTATAATAAAAAAAATTTAGAAAGAATCTTACTATTCCACAACCAGGCAGAAGAAAAAAGAAAAAGGTTAATGATGCAAAGCATATTACTGGTTTATTTTAGAGATGCCCAAAAGAAACATTGGTTTAGAACAGAACTAAGTTTTGATTGGACTAATCTCTTTATAAAATGAACTGGGAAAAAAAACAATAAAAAAAAAAAGATAAATAAATTAGTAAGTTCCTAAAAATGAAACATCTTACTTGTTGAAGCCATCCGCTATAAAATAACTCAACTGTCCATAAACTCCTAAATCATTATCTTCAGCCTAAAATTTCAGAAAAAAAATAATTTTCACACAAAATATGGTCAATAAATTGATTGTTGTTGAAAAGATAAATCCTATTTTATACAGCACAATCCTAATGCCGTTATGTTTATTTTACTTTTAAAAAATTGACCCACAAATAATCTATGCTAAGCTTTTAGTATTTCATTAACTTTTTTAAAAAAAAATATTTTTGTAAAAGCCATTAATTACAAAGTTTTTAAGTAATTTAGCAAATTCATAAGAGCACAAGAGACCTTCTTCTTCCTATCTGCATGAAAGCATGGAATGGACTGGAAGAATCATCCGGAAACCATGACTTAGGAGAGCTTTAATCTCTACTTAACATGCATGACTACATTGACACATGGAAACCCGTCAGGCGTAATTATCTTGAGTTGATAAGGAACATCTCTAATTTATAAGGTAAAATATGCAAATGATATAAAAAAAAAAAAAAAAAAGACAACAGATGTTATGCATCCTAAGCCAAAGTTTCATAGAATTCAGTTTTGTAAAATTATTTTTGGTTGCTACTTACTTGAATTTTGTAAACAATTGTATTCTTTGAACTTGACTCAACGAGATTTGCATGGAAAGGTAAACCAATAAATTGTGGAACATTATCGTTCTCATTGATGATCTGCACTGTAATAGTAGCTGTAACACTTTTGATGCCAGTTGAGTTCAGATCAGTGGCAGTAACCTGATGTAATAAGAATATAAACAAGAATAAATCTCAAATACGTTATGTATTATGCATGGTATACTTTAAAATGTGCATATTGTGTAGAGAGATACATACAAAGAGAATTATTTCCTGTCTTCTCTCGTAGTCCAACAAGCTTTCATCTGCAACACTGACAGTAAAAATAGTTTGTCCTTCACCCTCTGAAGGAGACAGAGTGAAGCCATGGCTTCCGTGTAGAGAGACGGAGTATTTATTATTTCCAACCTAAAGTTAACCCAAAAAAATGTGTAAGAATTATTTGAAAATATGAATTACATTACATGAGCCCTCTGAAACAAATGCATTAAAAAAGTTTGATTTGGTTTAAATTATTATCTGTATTTCATTACATCATCTTAAAAATTAGTAAAGTAAAAAGTAAGTAAAGTTTTCCTTTTAGACCATGAGGTCTATAGGGCAGATGATGTAAAGGTCATCGCTTTCTGTGACCCACAATTAACTACAATGTCATAGTGCCAAAATAAATTTTAAAAAATAGCATGTTCTACATGTTGAGGTCTACAACATTTAATACTTATAATAGATCTTAACTTAGTTTACAATCAAATTTAAACTATTCTAGCAATTATATTTACTTTCATAACTAGGTATGGCTTCACAAAGCAAGTCTTAGGGAAATATTGCACTGCACAGGTCAAACAAATTTATGCATGAAAATTGTTTCATTTCTTTTAGGATAAACACAACTAAGATACAAGACTTTGAAAAGTGTTGTCAAGGTTGTCAATGATTGACACTGTGTGAATGTAATGCATTAATTTCATATCAAACAAGCTAGTTTGGTACATACAGCATCAGAATCATTAATTTCATGTCAAACAAGCAAGTTTGGTACATACAGCATCACAGTCAATCGCAGTTAAGTACAAAACATCTTCTAATTTCAATTCTGTATCCTTCGGCATGTTTTCAGGAATTCTGGCTATGAAGCGGTCTCCTCCAATAAATTTGGGTCCATTGTCATTTTCATCTTCAATAATAATTGACAGGAAAGCTGTTAAAAAAAAAACAAAAAAAAGCATCAGTTTCAAGTTTTACAAAAGAACCTGAAGAGTTTGCAAATATAGTTGGCACATTCTATTAGCAAGGACAAAGTCATTTAAGTGCTTGTTCTTCCCAAGTGCCATTGGAGCAGGAAGTGGATTGCCTGAATCAACCATGAAATCAAACCACTTAGAAGAGTTTGTCTCTGATTAACATGCCTGACTAGATTGACATATAAACTGAAGGAAGTTTTGTCATTTACATAATAAGATACAGACAATAATAATGCAATAACTAGCTTTTACTGCTAGAATGTAAAAAGTAATTTATTCCAGATATTCATCATTGTTCCTGGATCTTCACATTTTGTTGAGTTTCAGCATGGGTCTATTATGTCTTATCATTCCTAGAAAGCTATGTCCCACAAAAGTAAAGCTACTTTGTGTTAAAAAAAACACAGAACAATCCTATTTTTTGTTTAATTTCATTATCATTGATGGCATTAAGTATAGTTTGAATTAAATACCAACTAAAAATATCTAGCAATGTAAACAAAAGTTTGATTTCATTACATTTTGAAACACATTTTTTTTTAACAAATCAATAATAATAATACCAAAAATTGACATTTTTTACAAAGCTTGTAATTCAAAATTTTATATATTATTGAGTAAGATTGCAAGCACTAAATAATTTATACATTTTAAAATACCTACAAAAGCCAATCTGTTTCCTCTTATCAAGTATTATTAAAATCATTATAATGTAACCTGGGTTTAGAATGTATAACCTAACCTGTATCGTTTTGTGAATTGCTGATTCCATTGACATCTATTACAAGTAGAGCTAACTGTATTCTGTTAATTATCTCTCGATCCAAAGGCATTAGAGTGTACACTTCACCAGTTGTTTCATTTATATCTAGGTAACTCTGAAAAGAAAACAAACACACACATATGACCAATCATTACAGTCATTATAGAAGGTCTCAAAACTGACCTGCGACATGACAACCTGTGGGCAGTGGAGACAAATAGCTTGTTGCCGCATCGTAAAGATCTGTGATTTGGCAATGAACAATTGGTCTCCAATGCCCAAAGGTCACACCATAGCAGGTCAGTGTTCAGGCCTTCTACAATAATTGGTCATGGTATACCCCTTTTATTTGCAAGAATAATATAGACATTTTTAAGGATCATGTCATGTAGTTTCAAACAGAATTCACAACTGCCATGAAGCAAAAATAGAAAAAGTCTAATGTTAAAAAAATTGTAAGCTTTAATATATGTTAAATATATATATATATGTATATAAAATAATATAATATATATATGTAAATTAATGAAAATTTACTAAATAAAACCAATAAGATGATACCGAGTGGTTGCTAGAAAAGTGGAAAATTTGATGGTCAGGTGAGATTACGAATGACAAACTCCAAAAGTCCAGACTTAAATGTCGTAAATTACTGTGTTTAGAGCTAATTATTAACAGAGCTTCAGAACTCTCGACATAACTCTATTGATGATTTTAAAACAAGCTTGGGAAAAGCTTAGAATGATATTACCCTTCAAAACGCTACACAAGCTTACATCAAGACGCTGCTCTGAAGTGCATGGACAACATTTTGAGCATCTATGAGTGTAATATCACATATGCCTTTGAAAAATTCTGTAAAAGTTTTTCTTTGTGAAAATAAATAGCTGTTTGACAAATTTTCCATTTTTCTAGAGACCACCCTGTATATCTTGATAAAAATTTTGCATACAGCTCTTAAGTATTTTCTTCACAAGCTTACATCAAGACGCTGCTCTGAAGTGCATGGACAACATTTTGAGCATCTATGAGTGTAATATCACATATGCCTTTGAAAAATTCTGTAAAAGTTTTTCTTTGTGAAAATAAATAGCTGTTTGACAAATTTTCCATTTTTCTAGAGACCACCCTGTATATCTTGATAAAAATTTTGCATACAGCTCATAAGTATTTTCTTCACAATTATAAATAATATCAACATATTGTCCTAAATTAATAATTTATGGTATATACAGTATGGCAGATATAATTTACCTTTATATACTTATAGCTAAAACTTTCTGCCACAGGACTTATTCCTGAGCTTTCTGACCATATGATAAAATAATGCAAGTCTGCAGTAAGATCAGGGTCTGAGGCTGGGTTACTTGCCAGAGTGCCAACAAAGTTTTCTTTAACAAACTCTAACTTTGTATTCTAAAACAAAAAATATAAAAAACAAGAACAAGAGATATCAACAAACAAGAATACAGTGGCAGTGAAATTCTATAATCTATACACTCTTTTATGACATCTAAAACACTAAAACTCAGATGCCTATATTTGTGAACACTTTATCTGATCTAAGTGAAATAAGTGCACCCAGAGCCAATTACTATAGCTTTGCAGACAGTTGAAAACAAATTATAAGAAGGAGTACAATCACTATCAGATATTGTTGTCTTTACAGACTCCCAATCCACTCTTCAAGAACTTAACAGCAGCCTCTCAAACAGCCCAAGAGAGTTGACAACACTAATTGTGAAAATATGTCAGATGATGTCAAAATTAAATATCAATATCACATTACAGTGGATCCCTGGACACATTGGCATCATGGGAAATGAAGAGGCAGATAAACTATCAAAGGCAGGATCATCTATGGAACAACAAGATAGACCTGTTAACTAACTCACCCTAAAAGGTCAATGTTAATCAACAATCACAAAGAGGAGTGGCTCAACAATGGGCATCAGGAAACACAGGCAGAGCCATGTACAAAGAAATGAACATGCCTAACAAACTAGACAGCATTAACTTGCTCCCCCGCAAAGAGCAATTTACAATCTTCCAACTAAGGACAGGACACACACCTCTGTTAAATTACCATCTCAATAAAATAAATCCCACACAACTCCCCCTTGGTAGACAATGTGCCCACCCAAATGAATCCGTAAACCATATCCTCTTTGAATGCCTCTTTCTAATCCACCTTAGGCAGACCCTACTATCACTCCAGCCCAACACCCTGTACGGCAGTGCTAAACAACTAAAGAGAAAACAGCACACTTTTTCCTTGGCACAGTCTGCAAAAGAGCTAAAGCTCAGCAAAAAGCTGGCTAGAAGAATAAGAAGAATCTGATCTTATCAATTAGAAATGTTCTATGAGTGTAAAACCTGGACTTTTGCTAAAAAAAAAAATCTTGTGATAAGAAGAAATTGTGACAAGAGACAGTGAGGAAAGTTGGCATGAGATAAATGGTAGGTGCAATACCACATATGAAATTTTTTGCCAAACAATGACTTAACTAGAATAAATGTCCGCAAATCAATTTTATGTCAAGCAAGAAATTCAGAGGTATTTAAGCCTATGAGCATGCACCATCAGCTACTCAGGTGTTTTAATTCATCATTCCTCGGACCTAGTACAATTCATAAACTACATGTTATATCAACAATCCTGCCTCCATTTTTCCAGAAAAAGTACACAAATAAAAAAAAGTGAAGAATAAATTTTAAATTATAGAATTTATCAATATAGATTTAGATTTTTTTTTCAACTATTTTGAACTACTTTGACCTACTTGTGGTAAGTAATTTACTATAAATCATAAAATCAATGCTTCTAAATAAGCAACTGACCCAAATAAATCTTGGTGGCGTGTCATTGGCATCTAGAGCTTCTACATGAACTACAGCTGTGCTGGTTCTACTTGGGAAGCCGTTGTCAAAGGCAGTCACAATGATGTTGTAGAATTCCTTCACTTCCCTGTCCAGTTGGTCTGTGACTGTTATCTGTCCAGTCAAAGCATTGATCTCAAACAGTTAAGCACTGGATGCATCCAGCATGTATAGCACTTCATTGTTGCCCACAGAAGCGTCTTTGTCACTAGCTGTCACTCTGCCCACCCCTGTACCTTAGAAATGTAAAATCATCTCAACTTTCAGCTTCCACAATAACAAAACAAAACAACAGTAGTAAACTTTAAAAGTATGAAATATCAGTGTTAGGCTTATTTGAAAAGATATATAAAATGTATACATGTTATGCTTATATAAACAAAGAATTAATAGGCTAGGAGGCATAGTGGCTGAGCTGTAAGATGCATGGCTTCCAAACCAAGGGTCCTGGGTTTGAATCATGGTGAAGACTAGGAATTTTAATTTTGGGATCTTTGGGCGCCTCTGAGTCCACTCAGCTCTTAACTGTAGGCCACAGAAACTGATGACTTTTACATCATCTGCCCTATAGACCGCAAGGTCTGAAAGGGGAACTTTACTTTTACATGTTACATATGATAAAATATATATAAAGTATAAATACAATGGTGTGCTTTTTTAAATACTTATACAGGCAGATATCAGAGTATATTTACAGTTTATCCATCATGAAACAATGATGACCACTTTTGTCATCCAGAAGGTTGAGGGCTTTACATTGCAGTTTTGTGCCTCCTTATATCAGGGTACAATACATTACTCATAAGCACAAGTATAGATTATGCTAATAAATTAACCTTGAAGTTTTATTTATTAATAAATTACATTAGAAAATAATTTAATTAAGCTAGCCAGACTTAGAAAAACAAGTAGCAAGGAAAAATGGCTTAGCAAGACAATTAGCAAGGGAAATAATTCAGTAAAGGGGGTATAAAGGGAAATAATGGGGCAAAGCGTCAAGAAAACTTGACAAATACTGAACAAATTTCAAAAGTAAAATGAAGCAGGCAAACATTAAAATGTAAGCAGACATACATAATATAGATATTGTGTAAAAAGATCATAGCATAAGAAAACAAATAACACTAAAAGCTATGTGACATAAATATATACACACACAATGGAAAATTGAATTTCTGAATATAAAGAACCAGATACTTAAATTACACAGATGCTACTACAAAAGTGTATAACATATACTATTCTATCTATATGGGATATCTTAAATATAAAAGAAACTTTCTAAAGGTCATAATTCACAGTTTCTCATTCTATTTCTCATTTAAAAAACTGACCAATCCTAATCTAGCCTTAACACTGATTCCAGATTTGACAGAAGATTATCGTATGGAAGAAAACAAGTAGACCACAAAACAACAGTTATGTGATGTTGATGACTTACATCCACACCAGCTAAAACTAATCTGGACAAAGTCTTTAAAAGTCTGGGTTTTTTTTGTGTGACTAACCTTTGATTGAGTTTTCAGGCACTGAAAATGAATATGGGTTCAATTCAAAAATAGGACTATTGTCATTGATATCAAGAACCTTAACTCTGATGTGAGAAGTAGCACTCAATGCAGCAAGCCCTTGATCTGTTGCCTGAACTGTTAGAGTTACTGCTGTTAGATTTAGACTAACAAGCTCTTCATAATCTAATGCTTTCAGTATCATTAGCTCTCCTGTTGAAATGTTCATGTTAAAATATGATGAATAATTGTTGGGCTCTGTATGTATCAATGTATAGTTTACAATGCTGTTGGCTGTTGTTGGATCATCTGCGTCAGTAGCCTGTAACATAATGAATTCATGTATTGTATTATTATAGAATTAATGCCTATTTACCAAGTCAAATTTTATTTATAAACCTAAAACAGCATACAGTTTAAATATTCTATTAACTCTTTCTCTCCTAATTAATGATACCGTTGTCTATTTGACCCCATTAAATTTAATTAATTTTTGGTTTCATAAATGTGTATTTGTGTTATATAAAATGCATTCTATAATTCTATCCCAAAAGTAATGTTTTCTGATTACACACAAAAATGCTATTTAAGTTTAATCATAACAGGGTAAAATGTACTATTGTGAAAAATGAACAATTCTGTCAGAACATGGAAAATAATTCATGGATGGCTGCCTGGTCGAGGATGGCTGCCTGGTCGTGCGGTTTGCACGCTGGACTGTCGTTCAGATTTATCGATGGTCCCGGGTTCAAACCCTGCCCGCTCCCATCCCCCGTCGTCCTGCGGGAGGTTTGGACTAGGAAGTAATTATCTTCAACTCTGAAGGAACTTCCAAAACATGTAAAACATTTTACAATAATTATAAAGATAAAGAGTTAAATTAAAACATTACAATCATGGAGAAGAGTGTTTGAAGTTGTTGCTTTTTAATGAGTACACCAATAAAATTTTACTTTATTGCAGCAAATTTACATGCAAGATCTATTTAATTTGTTATTATAGAAGACAGAACAGGATCTACTTTCAAGCCCAAGTGTTGTAGTAGCCACCCAAAGTCAGGAAATAGATTTACAAATGATTTTTTTTTGTCGGATGTTCATACATGGTAAATAGCTATAAATAGCTTTTGCCATTTTGGTGGTTTGTAGAATATAGGAAAATTAGGAAGTGTTGATAAGGTGTATGTTCTTAAAGGTTTACAATAAATTCTGAGCACTTTTAAGCTCTGTCAATCAATTTTCTAAGCTCCTTCACAAGTAACATAAAGTTAGGAAATAATTGTTATTTGGAAGACAACAACAATCTTTCAATCTTCCTCTTGATATTTTAGACCTTTTTATTAATGCCAACAAACTGGACACTATTAACTTCCTCCCCAGCAAAGAGCAATCTACTATCTTCCCACTAAGAACAGGACAGACATCTTTAAATTACCACCTTAACAATACAAAACTCCAAACACCTATCCCTTTGTAGACACTGAGCCCACCCTTACAAAACCGCCCACCCTTATGAAATTATAGAAAAATATCCTCTATGAATGCCCCATCTTAGGCAGACCCTACTACCACTACAGCCCAACACTGTAATACAGTGCTGAGCAACTGAAGAAAACAGCACAGAGTCTCAAAAGAGCTTACAGCTCAGCAGCTGTTAGAAGAAGAAGAAATAACTTTTTGTTAAGGTTTCCTTATATTGCCCCAGCCTATTTCACTATATTGATTTTTCTCCTTTTACCATGTTACTGTATTTTATTGCTGAAAGAATTTAGACAGGATCTTAAAAATCAGCATGGTCAAGAGGCTAAGTACGCTTGAACTTGGTTTGGCTACCTATGAAGGAGGCTTGAGGTTTGTCACCCGACTCGAGCAGAGTTGTGTTTACTGAGCGCCTAAAGGCAGCACAGAAAAACCTTCTCCCAGATACCCCTTCCCCCACCGGTCCAAATATGAGATTGGACCATAGCGCTCTGAGCATGCTATAAGCATGAAAGTAGTGCTATATAAAAGCTATAATTTAATTAAAATTTAGGGTGAAAATCTCCAATGGAATAAAGTCTGACTCAAAATAAAACATTTTCAAAATCTATTTCTAAAATGTTTGAACACGTACATGAACATAGAAACCAGTCAAAGATTTGATTTCAATTTCATTAATGTTAAATTCATAAGCAAGATTCAAGAAAACTGGCGTCTCATCATCAATGTCAGTAACATCAATGGATAACTGAGCTTGTGCAGTAAAGTTACTGTAATCTTTTGCTAAGACTGTCAAAATATAATTCGCCTTCGTCTCTCTATCAAGATCATCAACCAATGAGTAAACTTCTCCTGTTGTACTATTGATGACAAACCTAAACAAGAATTTAAAAATTTAGACACCATAGCAATATGCATTAATTTTTAATTAATGATGCAGCTATTAATTCTAATTTTTGACTGAAAATAACAGAGAAATATCTAATTACTTGTTAGCATCATCTATCAAGAAGTAGCTGATCTGTCCAAACAAGCCTAAATCAGCATCGTGAGCCTAAGTACAAGAAAATATTCAACAAAGGTGTAGTTTAGATGTATGTATGTATAAGTTAGTCATTACTTTCATTAGTTTATGAGCTCAAAATAAAAACTACCTTAGTGTAAATGAAAGATTACCTTGACAGTAGTGATGTGCGTGTTACTCTTACTGTTTTCTGAAATCTTTCCGTGAAAAGGTGCACCAATAAATTCTGGTATGTTATCGTTTTCATTGATAAGTTTGATAAATATGGTAGCTTCACTGCTCAGGCTTCTGTTTTTAGTGTCATATGCCACAACCTAAGAAATATTTTGTAAAGCAAAGTGGTAATAGTTTTGAAACTTTACTTACAGTCAGAGGTGGACTTTTTGTTACAATCAGCCCTGGCATTTCTATAAAATCCGGCCATTTAATTGTATGTATATCATACGATGGTCCAATAATGTTTTCAAAGTAATTCTGTTAAGTTTGATAATGTGTACTGAATGCATGCATACAATAGACTCTTTATCTTTATGAGAAATATAGGCCTTATGTGGCTTTTTAATTGCTAAGTGTGTAGGTCCTAAAAGGATGAAGCCTATATATATATATATTTAGCCAGTCTGCCCCTGCTTATAGTAACTAATTCAGTAAGGTACACAATTAATATAAAGAAAACAAAGGATTTTTTTCTATCTTCAAAATTCTTTTGCTTTATGTTTTGGGTGTTCCTTCAGAATTGAAGATTATTACACCCTATTCCAAACCTCTTGCAGGATGACAAGGGATAGCGACAGACAGGATTCAAACAAGTTACCATCAAGATCACAGTCCAAAGGGCATACCACGTGAGAAGGCAGACATTTACTATGTTTAGTGCTTAAAATGTGTACACTTTATAGAAAAATCTAATAAAAATATATGGACACATCAATAAGTACAGAAAAAAAAACAGCTCATGTAAACATAGATAATTTTAATAATCAGTAGCAACAAATTAATGAGTAAAAAAAAAAATTAAACTTATGCTAACAACTAGTTTCAGAAAGAGCTTGACCTAGTGTGAATATTTTCTCTGCAACTTTGAATGTATGAATCTCTTATAAACTGTAACATAGAACAAAAGAAGACCAAACAAAAGAATCATTCACTATAACCTGCAACTGCAAAAAGAAACTGGAGCCCAAGGAGAATGTTAATTTATAAGCCTTGCACTATTAGGCAAACTTCTATGGTTATGTTGGTATAATTAGCCAATGAGAAAGTGATTAATTGTTGGAATGAGTGTGGTTCATCTCATAGAAAATCATGTGACTATAAAACCCTATTTTTAAGAGACATTCCTGACAAAAGAAAACATTGGTTGAGATGGAGTTCGAAGGCGCGGGGGCTGAGTGGTTAAGCGCTTGGCTTCTGAACCTGGGGTTCTGTATTTCAACCTCTGTAAAGATTGGGATTTTGAATTTTGGGATTCTTAGGGCATCCCTGAGTCCACCCAACTCTAAAGGCGGTTGGTCATTGTGCTGTCCACATGACACCTTACTTGTTAACCATTGGACAAAGAAATTGGAATTCTCTTTGGTGGTAGAGGAACCAGCTATTTTTCATTTTTCTTCCAGATCTGAGGCCAATGCTTTATTGCTGTCCATAGCTTTCTGTGTCACCATCTCTCTCCACATAGTGTGTGTCAACATCCATGTCATCAGCTTTGAGGTCCCCTTCAATTACATCTACATATTGGAGGTGGGGACGCCCAGTTTTTCTTGTGCTGACCGAAAGTTGTTCCTATAGGTATTTGTTCATCCTCCATACAGAAGACATTACCAAGCCAAGACAGGCTTTGCCTGACTGAGTGTGATGTATATGCTGAGGTGTCCATAAAGGATGACTTTCTAGAAACTATCATCAGTAAACTGGTGGACATTGTTAAACCAGAGCAGGCAGCATTGTCTGAGGATTGTAAAGATGCTGGGAAGACCTGTTCATGCAAGTATATCAAGAGTTAAATTTTAAAATTTAATTATTTATTAAAAGAAAAAAAAAACAGTTTTAAAAAGGACTGAATATTTTTGTTACCCATTTGATTTTGTAAGATTTCTTATAAAAGATGCACACTTACTGTGATAGTAAAACTCTGAACTTTTTCATAATCTAGCAAAGTAGAATGAGCTACTTTAATAACACATGTGCTGCTGCCTGTTCCAATTAGTGGCCCAATCGAAAATGCATTGTTCTGGCTTACAGTTATATTAAATATATTATTGTTGACCTACAAAAGAAAAAGAAAGAATGAAGCTTGTTATGGCATAATTAGAAATTAGTTATTTGTTTTGTAAAAAGGGGAAGTTTTGACTAGTAAAAACAAGAATAGGATTTTAGGAAGAATAGCAAAATGTTAACAATTTACTCTTGACGGCTTTAGAGAAAGGAGCTTTTTATGAACATAGAGATTTAGCTGGATGACATTTGATGGTTCCCTTTATTATTAAACTTCTTGTTTGACATTCGTAATCAGCGTCGAATAACTTATATTGTTGGCCTGTATTATTGGAGTTTGTTATTTGAGTGTTACCTCCATTTAACTTATAATACATGGGCAGAAGCGCCTAACTACCTATAAATGGTTAACACAGATTTTCATTCAATAGAATCTTAGGTAAAAACAATTATAATTTATGGGTGCATTGTGACTATGTGGTACAACCTTTGGCATCCAAACTAAGAAGTCTCAGGTTAATATCTCAATGAAGGCTGGGTTTTTGAATTTCTGGTATTTTAGGTTGCCCCTGAGTCCAACCAACTCTAAATGGGTACTTGATGTTAGTTGAGAAAAGTAAAAGTGGTTGGTCATTATGCTGATCACATGGCACCCTTGTTAACCATCAGTCATAGAAACAGATGAATTAACATTATCTTCCCTACACATTGCAAGGTCTGAGAGGTGTAATTTACTTTTTTTTTTATAACTTACATTAGTTGCTAGTCAAGTATATTCATTTCTGCTAAATTGTAGGGTCATTTAAGTCTGTTGTATTTATGTGTATTTTTCTGTTGTGTTGTCTTTATATGAGAAAAGAGTCCTTGTAATCACAACAAATTTCCGTAAGGATCAATAAAGCAGTCTTAGTCTTAGTCACAGAAAATTAATTCCACTTATCTTATTCATGGCAAACCAGTAACACAGACTAAAAACGCAAAATACCTAGGTGTTATAATAAATGAAAAACTGTCATGGAATCCACATATTGATGAAACTATAAAAAAATCAAACAAAGCATTAGGATTTATTAAAAGAAATTTCTATAAATCAAATAAGAACATAAAACTAAAATGTTATTTAACCTTGGTTAGGCCAATAATAGAATATGCATCCTCCATTTGGGACCCCTCAACTCAAGAAAACATTAAGAAACTGGAACAGACACAAAATAGAGCAGTGAGATTCATAACAAATGAGTATTCACATTTGACTAGAGTAACACCTATAGTAAAATCACTAAATTTAGAAAGCCTTCAGGACAGAAGACTCAAAAGTAAAGTAGCAATTATACATAAAACACTGAACCAAAAACTTCAAATACAAAAACAAAATTTAATAAAATACTCTGAAAGACACAAAGATAAAGGCACATTCCTCATCCCATATGCTAGGATAAATTTGTACAAATACTCCTTCTTCCCTAGCGCTATTAGAGCATGGAATGGGTTGCCTGAGCTAGCCAGGAAAACCAGTGACTTGGCAGAATTTAAGTCATTGGTTAATATGCATGACTAAATGCATGACGCATAGGACGTAATCATCTTCTTTTTTGAAGTAACGTCTGTATTATATAAGATAAGATAAGATAAGAAAATAACTGAATGGTGGCTGAAGGTTAAAGTGCTTTGCTTCTGAACTGACAGGTTCAAAACTTGGTGAAGTCTGGAATTTTTAGTTTCAGGATTTTAAGGATGCCCTCAGTCTACTTAACTCTGATGGGTACCTGACATTAGTTCTGGAAGGCAGTTGATTGTTGTTCAGGCCATATGACACCCTTATTAACTGTAGGGCCACTGAAACGGATGATCTTAGATCATCTACTCCAGAGATAACGAAGGTCTCAAATCCTTAATATAGCATTGAGGATGCTAGCTAAATTTAGTTTTTGAGGTAGTAGTGTTGGTCTGAAGTGCCAGATAATGAAGGAAAAGGAATTTTTTTTTAAGTTTCACCAGAAATGTATTAATGTCTGCAGTGAGACAGGTGTAATCCAGGCACTTTATTAATTAATAATGTTGCTTACAGATAAATGTATGCTTATGGAATAGTTGATTCACTACCAGAGAGTCTTGTGACCTCACAGCTATATAATTTATATGTACTAAAATTTTAGCTCAACATGAACGTTAAGATTTCCTATTATAATTGTCCATGTGGTCTATGCTAAATAAATCTCATCATCAATGTCTTAACATCACTTTGGTTTAGAAACGTTTTGCTAACCTGCCTTCTGGGTGTCTAACATTTAAATCTGACAAAAAGTCAGAATATTTTGCTCAGAAATTTTTATGACACATTGACATTAAATTTAAAATGTCACCGCACTTACAAATGGTATAACAAAACGTAAATGCACCAGTAGTCTCTCAAAATGTTTGAACAAAAAATTAAATTAGTGAAATTAAGTGTGTATTTGTAAAAAAAAAAAAAAAGGAAGCTATGATTAGCATAATGTCTTTGAAGGATATAGGCAAGTGAAGTGGACAAAAAAAAAGGAAGCTATGATGAGCATAATGTCTTTGAAGGATATAGGCAAGTGAAGTGGATAAAAAAAAGGAAGCTATGATGAGCATAATGTCTTTGAAGGATATAGGCAAGTGAAGTGGACAAAAAAAAAGGAAGCTATGATGAGCATAATGTCTTTGAAGGATATAGGCAAGTGAAGTGAATAAAAAAAAATGGAAGCTATGATGAGCATAATTTCTTTGAAGGATATAGGCAAGTGTAGTGGACAAAAAAAAAGGAAGCTATGATGAGCATAATTTCTTTGAAGAATATAGGCAAGTGAAGTGGACAAAAAAAAGGAAGCTATGATGAGCATATTGTCTTTGAAGGATATAGGCAAGTGAAGTGGACAAAACAAAAGGAAGCTATGATGAGCATAATGTCTTTGAAGGATATAGGCAAGTGAAGTGGACAAAAAAAAAGGAAGCTATGATGAGCATAATGTCTTTGAAGGATATAGGCAAGTGAAGTGAACAAAAAAAAACAACCTAAGTAGCAGTTGAACATTTTACTGGTAAATTTTACAAGGCAGTTGTTAGCTCATAGAACATTTCCTATTGTGGCTATAAAGCAGGCAGACATGTCACAAATAAACTAGGCTTCATTTGTTTTTATCAACATTCACTTTACAATACATGAATAATAAAAAAAAATAACTTGTAGTTGTTTTTTTCTTTTTTTCAGGAAAAACTTTAAATCATAAATCAAATTTAAAATCTTACACCATCAGGATCCTCAATGTACAGGCCTGAAACACCATCAAGCTTCACTTCACTTCCATTTGGCATATTTTCTTGTACTTCAGCAGTAAAATAGGGACCACCATTAAATTTGGGTGGATTATCATTTACATCATCGACTACGACAGTCAAGACAGCTAGGAAAAAAAAAAAGAGAGGTAATAACAAATTTTGTGTTTAAAACTCAAATTTGACAATATTAAAGATAAAGTATGTCATTATTGTAAAGTTTGAAAAAGGTTAAAAATATATTATTATAATGATTATTATTTTACATGTATACTGCAAAACAAGAATGGTCTGTGTGCTCTTGTCCAACCTCTTTTTGTACACATATGGGAAAGAGTGTAGAGAATGGCTTTCATGCTCCATACAACTCAGCTTCATTTAAAATCTCATATTTAAAATTCCTAGTCTCCATCAGTAATAATTCAAGCCTCTAAGAAAGCCAAGCAGTTTATATAACTAGCCAACAGAATATTCAGCTTACTACTATGATGTATATATCAAAGAACTACTATTCACTCATAAACATTTAATGCTATAGAATGAAAGCTTTAAAGAATAAATGTCTTTTACCGAGACCAATCGTTATAGAAGGCCTCAATACTGACACTGCGATCTTGCAACCTGTGGGCAGTTTAGACCAATAGCTTGTTGCCACATCACAGATCAATGTACAGGCCTTCTATAACCTTTGGTCTCGCTTTTATTGCATGATGTCATAATAACTTAATACTCGAGTAAAGTAGCAAACAAACAATAATAAATGGATAATCCTTATGTTAATCAACTGAATCTCTCTTTTGCAATCATGTCAGTACCAATAGAAAAAAAATCTTAAATTTCTTTATTATGATATAACTTGGATGAAAGTTAAACAACAATTTCCTACCATTGTCAAGCTGATTTGTTCCTCGGGTACCATTTACATCCTCAACTTGTACAGTCAATTGAAATCTTTTAATGGACTCTCTATCCAAGACATTTACTGTGCTTACTTCTCCAGTGTGTGGGTTTATTGTTATATAGCCCTGACAAGTGTACATTTCAACAACATTTAAAAAACATTTAAACAAGCAAAATAGGAAAAAAAAAAAATTTAAAAAAAAAAAGCTTACCTAAGGGAAAGAGGTCTGCACATACAACTATATATCTCAAAAAATATAGAAGTTATTTCCCTTATCAATATCAAGCAGAATGATTATTTTCCAATAATTAATTAACTATTTGGTTAATTTTCTTTTAATTGATTCATGATTTTTATAGATACAATAAAAAATTGTTTAAAGTTTCAACTTGATCTGAGAATTGGAGTGAGAGAAATGAGTACATAATTAGCCATTTCTGTGAATACTTAAGGATTAATTTTCCTTGTTGGTATCAAACAAAAAAAAATAATTGCCAGTTATTAATAGACTAATTGGTAAAATCTTTTTATTAATTTGTGTCTTGTCTATGTCAATGAATGATTGCGCAAAGTTTCAACTTATTCTCAGAATGGGTGTGGGAGAAATAAGGTGTACAAACTTTTTTAACAGACTCAGACAGATAGAGTTTGTATAAGCTTTGTAAATACTATTTCAAGATTAATTTAAATTCAATAATTTGAGAAAAAATAGGTAGTCCAACATTTAAATAAAAATATGTCTTTCTAAAAATAAAAGGATTCCAGCAAATAGGCTTACCTTCAATGTGTCTCCACTAAGAAACTGACCATGACCATCTACTCCTGAGCTTGAAGACCACTCAATAGAATACACAAGATCTGGGTTTAGGTCAGCATCTCTAGCATCAAAAACAGTGATGACTTGATGCACATTTTCTGTTATTTGTACACTGACAGATTTCTGTTGTACAAAAATACATAAGCAATGTGAATTATTTTATCAGAGAATAAATCTATTTAAAAAAATAATAATTTTCTATTATTTAGATATTTAGAAAGTGATTCATAAAAACTGCAAACATTAAATCCCTTAGTATTTTTGTTTTACTTTTAGTTTCAATGACATAGTGGCCAAGTGTTTAAACATCAGGGTTCTAAGCTGAGGCCTCAAGATCAAATCCCAGTGGGATTTTCGCAGTAGATTTTGAGGATGCCTCTGAGTCCAACCAACTCTAAAACAGATACCTAACATTAGCTAGGGAAAGAACAGGAAGCTGGTCATTGTGTTGGCTCCATGACACCAGTTAACCATCCAGCCAAAGAAACAAATGGGCTTTACTTCAACTGCCACCTTAAAGTACCTTTACTTATTTAAAATTATTTTTTTTTATTGAAAATCAAAAGCAAGTGAAATATTTAAGTAAATAAAATATCGAAATTGGAGATTTATTATAATTCATAAAAAGCTATAATAATGAGTCCATTAGAGCTGGTGAACTGCTTAAGTATTAAAATCATAATTTTGAATATACTTTTAAATCCCAATGCAAATACATAAAATTCTAGCATGGTTTCCTAAGATACATTTGGTAATTTATTCATCATATACCCATGTCTATATTTTAATGTAATGATGATGATATAAACAAGTCACCTACTTTATAAAACTGGGGCGGTGAATCATTGACATCCGTGACTGTTACAGAAACTGTTGCTGTAGACGTCTGCACAGGCTGACCATTATCTGCTGCGGTGACAATTATGCTGTAGTGATCGACCTGCTCTCTGTCTAGAACATCTTTCACGGTTATTTCCCCTGTTGTTGCATTAATGCTAAACTTGCTGTTACTCAGAGCATCAATGCTGTAACTGACCTGATTGTTTGTGCTGGACTTGTCTTTGTCTGTTGCATGAAGCTGGGTAACAGATTGCCCTAAAATGTATTAAAATTTTTTCAAATAATTGCACAAACAGTGCGTGTGTACATAACATATCTTTACAAATCTCTGATTAAAATATATAAAAAAAATTGGGGGAAGAATGGATAAGTTACTGTTTTTCCTTTTTTTTTTGGCACAGTCTGCAAAAGAATTTATATCTAAGAAGCATAGAGCTGCAGTCATATAAAAAAAAATGTTACCCCCTTACATACATGGTACAGTTGAAGCTAAGATGGCTGAATAAATAACTACTGTCAGATTCTTTAATAGGCTCGAAGGGATACTTTAACATACTATGACTTTAGGCCAATGCAGATGGATAATATACAAACATTAGTATTTAATTTATTCCACAAGAACTCCAGCAATCCAGGAAAAATAAAACTTAATATAAAAAAAAACAATAAAACACACGTCATATTCCACTTTCAGAAAAGAACAAACTCCAACCAGTAATATTCTCCTCTTGAAATAGATAAACATCAAATCATTTAGTTAACATCACATGCATACCGTTCACATCACATGCATACCGTTCACATCATGTGCATACTGTTCACATCATGTGCATACTGTTCACATCACGTGCATACTGTTCACATTCCTACCATGGGATAGATAAACAAAGGGATATAACTCTTTCATACCTAAATAACAACAAAGAAAGATCGCATTCAGACTCCAATACAATCCCCCCCCCCCCTTGACAATACTCAGTCTACTTTATTAAAGTGTTAGTTTCATTTATATTATAGAGCTTTTTAAACAATTATAAATGACATAAAACACACAGAAGCATTTTCTGATAACATAGCACATTTGTAGCTTTTTAGCTTTTGAGGTTTTTTTAATAACAAAAACTCATACAAGCTCAAACTAGTAATCATTAAATTTTTTTTTAACTACCTGTTGAAGCACTTTCGGAAATGTTAACCCTGTACAAGCTCTTTGGGAAGACAGGTTTCTCATCATTGATATCCAGAACCGTTACTGTAATGGTAGCGCTTGATGAATGAGCTGGTTGACCTTTGTCCTTGGCTTGAACATGAAGGACAATGACTCCATTGTTACTCAGCGCTTCAAAGTTCAAAGGTGAGAGCATTAAAAGCTCCCCTGAGGCTGAGCCCAAGTTAAAGTTTGATAGGGGAGCAGTCGTAGCATGTATCAGTGAATATTCAACTTGACTATTCTGGCTTTTGGGATCATCTGCATCTGTAGCCTTAAAGTTGTGATTATACATATTATGTCATTATAAGTGCTTTATAAACCAAGAAACAATAAAAAAAAATATTTTTTAAAAAAAAAGCTTATATTAAGGGTACTTGTATCAATTAGTTTGGAAGAAATAGATCTAGGGTAACAATAAAAAAGCATTTATTAACATTTTTAAAAAAGGGGAAACAACAAAAATTTGAATTCATTGCTCAAGCCTTCTCAGGCTTCTCAAGCCAACATGGTAAACACTTTGCTGGTGGAGAGCTTATCAACATGGAAGATTGTAGTTATCTATTGTTTCTAGAGTCAGACAACGATTTATAAAGGGGACTAATTCAGCTTATTCCACCACTTCAGTCAAGTACACATTCTTTCCCTTGTTTGAGATACCAAACAAAATAATTAATTACCAGTAATTAATTAACTAATTGTTTAAATTTTTGCTATTGATTCTTGTGTTGTCAGGTAAAAGAAATAATTGTGTAAACTTTCAGCTAGATCTGAGATGGGGCGAGGGAGAAATAACATGTACAAACTTTTGACCATGCAGACAGACAGACAAAGTGAGTTGATATAAGCTTTGTAAAAAAAAAAAGGCTAAATTGTTTTTTAGTTACATTTCTAATGAAATGGAGTTTAAAAGATTCCTGCATTAAAAAAAATCAACATCTATTATGCATGAGCCGTACCCTTGATGGCCCACTTACATGTACAAAAAACGAGGGAAGAAATTTCTTTTCTCCTTCTTCTATTGTAATAGCAAAATTTTGCTGATCAAAAACTGGAGACTGGTCATTGATGTCAGTGACTGTGACTGTAAGCTGAGTAAGTGATGAGAAACCATTCACATCTTTGGCTGTTATTATCAGGGTATAGCTTGACTTGGTCTCCCGGTCAAGATCTCCAGTTCGTGTAGATACATATCCTGTGTTCTTATCAATCTGAAATCTGAAAGTAGAAATATTGTATAATATTTTGTTCATATTTAGAAGCTTATATAAATATATGTAAATGTATGTGCATATATATATATATAGTTAGTTAGCTAGTTAGTTAGTTAGTTAGTTAGTTAGTTAGTTAGTTATATATTAACATTTATCAGGAAACTCACTTTCCACTATCATCTGTAAGAAAATAGCTCACTACACCATAAGATCCCAAGTCTTTATCTATTGCCTACGGATTTAAAATAAAAAAATAAATTAACACAAAAAAAAATCTGATTTAATGTTGTTTTTTCTAAGTGAGATAACATTGCTTTATTATTTATGATACTTGCAAAGTATTTAAAGTTATGAAACATCAAGCTAATTATCTGAGTACACAAATTACAAATTCAATATTTATACCTTTATAGAACTGGTGACATTGGCATGTGGTGGAGACATTTCTGCAACAGAGGCTGAATATGTGCTTTTTTCAAATAGTGGTACATTGTCATTTTCATTCAGTATATTTATAGTGACTGTTGCAGTGGTAGACAATGCCTGATTCTTTGCAATAATCTAAAGAGATCAATAAGGTGTCTTTAAACACACAAAAGCTCACAGTGAAAAATTAGGTATTTGAATAATTTTATGATAGAAACAAAAAATAGATTTGTTATTTGAGACTGAATTACAGACATTGGATTTTCCTTTTGTTTTAAATATAATAGCAAGTCATTATGATCAAACGAGGGGTGTAAACTGTTTTAGATAAGATAATTTTATTGGTCCAAATAAATGGAAATTTAGTTTGACCACAATTGAGAAGCATTACAAACTGGCTACCCATTGATTTGTTCCTAAAACATGGTCTGAGTCTCAAATGGCAATGCTTTTATTTTAAAATGTACAGAAGCCCAACTGTTTAGATCATTCATGTGCCATCAATATATGATTTTAACTAATGACAGTATGATAAGATGAAAGCATAACTCAAAAGGAAGAAGATGCATTTTTTCTTTAAATTATAATACAAATCTTCATTGACCCTTTTTTTCTGCTAACTTTGGAATGGCTAAGGCCAAGTGGTGACGTGTTTGGTTTCCAAACCATGAGTCCCAGGTTTGAAGACTAGTGTTTTTTACTTTGGTATCTTTAAGGTACCTCCAAGTCTACCAAACTCTAATGCCTACCTGACATTAGTTGAGGAAACGTAAAGTCATCTGCCCGATAGATCATAAGGTCTGAAAGAGGAACTTGGATTGACTTCTTAAAAAATTTAACTTTTTATATAAAATTCTAGGAGGCGGGATGACTAAGTGGTAAAGTGCTTGGCTTCTGAACCAGAAGTCCTGGGTTCAAACCCTGGGATTTTACATTTTGGGACCTTTGGGAGCCTCTGAGTTCACCCAGCTCTACTGACACTATTTGGGAAAAGTAAAGACAATTGGACATTGTGGTAACCATATGACACACTCCTTAACCGTATTATCCACAGAAACATGACCTTTACATCATCGGCTCTATATATCCCAAGGTCTGAAATTAGAACTTTACTTTATTTTATATAAACTACTGAAATTTTTAGTTTATTTAAAAAATATAAAAAATTTTGTTGAGTTTTAAAAATACATATTCAATATGTTTTATACCTTAACTGTATGAGATTGTATCTTTTCATAATCCAAAGCAGTTGAGTTTTTAACTACAATCGTAAAAGTTTGGTGTCCTTCTCCAAGAGTTGGACTTATGTCAAATATATTTTTCACATCCTCAATTTTCACTTGATATTCACTGTTTGGTCCCTAATAAAAAAAATAGTAAGCACACTGAACTGGCAGAGATTAGGACAAAACAATGCTTTATAATGAAGACCAAATTTAATTAACTAAAACCTCTATGTGTAGATATTTCATTTTACCTTTTCATCTGGATCTGTAATCTCTAAAGATGTGGGTGTCACGAATGTCACAGAGCTATTGATGGGCATGTTTTCTCTTACAGAAGCAACAAGTGTTGGGCCTCCATTCAAAAATGGAGCGTTGTCATTAACATCAAGTATATCAACCACTAGAGTTGCTGGAATGTTAAGAAAGCATTTGAGATTGAAGCAATAAAGGCAAAACACTAATTTCTTTTAAAAATTGGTTTTACAAGTTTCCGGTGTTCCTTCTGAAATCAGGATCATTACATCCTAGCCCAACAAAGAGTCTGAATCCTATACCACATGGCCAAGCAGTCATCTGTGTTATTTTAAATGATCCAACTTTTTAATCATGTTTATTGAAGTCTAAAACAAAAAAATCTGAATTTCTAAGTTCTAAAATTATAGCAAAGTTTTATTTTTAGTGGTGTGAAAGTAATGTGATGAGCTTTAGGGACAATGGAAGTTTTGATAAAGAAAAGTCATTTAAAAGTAAGTATTTTTTAAAGATAAGTTTTAAAAAAAAGAATGAAACATCAATCAAAATATCTGAACACCATAAAGCATCAATTACATTATCTAAATAGCAAAATTGACAACACAACAAAACTAATGGTAATAATGAGATAGATTTGGACGTTTTTGATGTTTTGTAAACCTACTGACCGGAATCAGTCTGGGGCACATTAACTTTTCCATTCAAGTCTTTTACCAGGAGTTCTATTGTCATTTTTGTGATAGTTTCTCTGTCAAAATTTTTCTTTGAAATCACTTTGCAATGGTGTGGATCTTGAATTTGAATCCAATTCTATATATTCATAAAAAAATATAACAATAAAAAAAAGAAGAAAAAAAAGAATGACACAAATGACAATATGACATGTCACGTACTTATCTACGCTACAATAACTACTGACATCGTTTCAAAAGTAGTCTTTATGATATAAAATGTTTTGTAGTCAGCAATTCTTATTTCAAGGTTTTATAGTTTTCTTGTTGGCTATTTTTAAATGTCAAAGAGCAGGGCCAGCCTTAGGCAAAGGCAAACCAGGCAGCCACCTAGGGGCCTCCGATTGCCACAGGACTTAAAACAATTTTTTTTTTAGAAGAAATAGCTAAACTTTTATTGCTGGGGGCACAAGTTTTTTTAAAAATTATGTAATTTTATTTATTTTTTTTTTGCTGTTTTATTTTTTCTATTTCATTAGGGCCACTTGACCAAGGGCCTCAAATTATTTAAAGCCTGCCCTGCATAGAGCATAGGACAAGAGTTATACTAAAATGTTGTTAAAAATCACTACATGGTAGGCTTGGATTTTATTGAGAAATAAAGAGACTTATTCTGTCAAACTCTTGTTTTAATGCTGCCAATAGTGCTGCTAGTTATAAAAAGTTGGTTATCTATTGTCTTGACATGGTTGTGCTATTATTATTATTAAGATGCCCAGGTATGTCAAGTGTCAAGTGATCTAACACATTAAGAGGACTGTCATTCAATTAAAACAAAAAATAGAGAGAGGAAAACTAGAAACACCTAAAAATATTTAACAAAAAAAAACAAAGCTTATGGGAAATGTAGCTGTATCAATTAGTTTGGATAGGTCATGGAATTAAATTTGTAATAGATCTAGGCCAACAATACATCTGTGCGATTAATAATATTTTTAACAATTGTTTTTGTTTAGTGCTATTTCATGTTTTGGATTTCTAAATATGCTATGATCCTATCACTATTCTGAACTAGTTGGAAAAATGGGTGGGGGGGGAGGAAAGAAAAGGATATCTGGGTGGATTTTTACCGTAATTGGTTTTTAAAAACATTTAGTAAAAAAAAACAGCCTGAATTCGAACTGGTGGCTCACGCCTCCTCAGGCTGATATGCTAACCCCTCTACTAGTGAGGTACTTATGACTAGAGAAGATTCTATAGTTATAAATTGTTTTCAATTTAGAGTGGCAACCTAAAAAGGGGACTAATTCAGACAAGAACAATTTCTTTACCTTGTTCAAGATACAAAACAAAAATTATTAATTACCAATATACTTAATTAACTAATTAGTTCATTTTTTTATTGATTCTTGTGTGGTCAGGTAAAAGAAATAATTCAAAATTTCAGCTTGATCCAAGATTGCGTTTTGGAGAAATAACATGTACAAACTTTTTCACCAAACAGACTGAGTTGATATAAGCTTTGTAAAAAAAAAAAAGAAAATAAATGCATGTAGCCATTGTTATTAGCTTTCTACCCATTCTGTGTATTTTATGACATAAGCCATTGGGTCATCAAAACCTTTCTTTCCTTTTTTTTTTTAAAACTATTTTTTAAGAACTCTTCAGGTCATGGGATAAAAGGTTTATTTTACAGCATAGAAAAAAAAATTAATATGAAAAATGGTTATGAAATTAAAAAAAAAAAAAAAAAAAATATGTGTTCAAAATGAAGTGAAACTTCTGAAAAAGGAATTGGCTGAATAGTCTACTGTCAACGCTGAGAAGAATGCAAGTATGACTAGATTGAAACATGAAATAAACAGGACATAATTATCTCCTTTTTAGAAGTAACGTCTGAAATCTATAAGATAAGAGAAGGATGAAAAAGGAATTTTTTTTTTTTTTAAGCAGGGGTTCAATTTTGTGAAGACAAAGTCTTAATATTCACTTCCCCCTTTACACTATCTTATCTTATCTTATCTAATACAGACGTTACTTCAAAAAAGAAGATGATTATGTCCTATTTATTTCATGTTTCAATCTAGTCATACTTGCATTTTTCTTCATTTATTCATGCATGCTGGCTCAGGCTGTTGTTGGGTTTTTGGGCTGCTAAGAAGGTTGAATCTCTACATTATAAATAAACATTTTTCAAACAAGTAGTAAAGGTTACCTTTAGCTCTGATCCATCAACAGATTCCCCATTTACTTTCAAGCCACTGGACTTATCCCAGTCAATAGAGTAAGACAAATTGGGATTCAAGTCAGAATCATTTGCCACTAATTCATAAGAAAAAATTGTATTCTCTTTGATATTGGTCGTGACAGCTTTCTAAAAAAGAAAATATAATAATTTTCAAAATACTTGCAATGTCGATGATGTGTTATTGTGAAACAATGTGTAAAAAACAAAAAAACAATGTTTTAATTGATGTCAGTTGAGAAGTATATATTCTAAAAACAAACAAAATATATTTTTAAAAATTTAAAAAGCTTATCTAAGGGGAAAAACTCTGCATTTACAGCTATATGTCAGTAATATAAAAGTTATTTCCCTTATCCAATATCAAACAAAATAATTAATTGACTAATTGGTTAATTTTCTAATTGACTCATGTTTTGAAGGTACTATAAATAATCATTTCAAGTTTCAACTTGATCTGAGAATGGGTGTGAGAGAAAGAACGTGTTCAATTACCTAAGGATAAAACCCTACATATATTTAGTCATATCTGTGAATACTGAAGGATTAATTTCCCTTGTTGGTATTAAACAAAATAATTAATTTCTAGCTATTAATTGACTAATTGGTAAATTTTTTTTTCGATTTGTGTCTTTTCTTTGCCAAAGAATAATTGTGCAAAGTTTCAGCTTTATCTGAGAATGGGTGTGGGATAAATAATAAGTACAAACTTTTTACCTGACAGACAGACAGATACAGACAGACAGAGTGAGTTGATATTATTTTTGTAATAAGGTAAAAAACATACTGGGGTCAAATATTGGTTTATTATGTAAAAACTGATAATTAAAGCCTACTTCTTTAAAAACAGGAGGTGAGTCATTGACGTCGGTAACTTCAACTTCCACCTGACAACTGCCATTTAATGGTGGATTTCCTAGATCTGTCACTGTTACAGCTATGATATAGTGATGCTGAACCTCTCTGTCCAACTGACTGCGTAGAGTTATTTTTCCTGAACTGCTATCTATGATAAACTTCTCTGAACTGCTCTGATCAATGCTATACAAGATGAGATAATTTGGAGCAGTTCCATCTTTGTCTGTGGCATGGACTGTAGCCACATCAAGCACTGTTCAAGAATTAAAATAGGGAGATATAACAAATTACACTTGTAATTCTATGACAGATTCAATGAAGGATTTCTATTAGCTAAAGCAATAAACATTTTAAAATACTGATGATAATGCTGAATACCTGAATCTTCAGCCCTACTTGTGGTGTATTTTGATTGACTACATACTGGACGTTGATTGTTGATGTCCTAAAATATATCAATATTTAGGACTTACTTGACTATTTAAATGACATTCTCAGATAATCTAAGTAAAACTCAATTACAACTGTTATAGTAATATTTTTAAATAACCATGCTAATTTGATACTCTTCTGTGTTTTTTTTTATTTGCTTTGTGATGGGGTTTTGACATTAAAAAGGAAGATAGTATAGACCCTACATGATATTGCACCAGCATTACCGGTCTCAGGACACAGAGATATCCTGTCAATTCTAAATCAGTTGTCAACAGAGGACTTAAGAAAGGAAGAAAAATAAGTAATTAAACTTTTAAATTGATTAACTATAAACACAACGATAACGTCATCATCAACAGGACTTTTTTATCACGTGAAACTAATGTGGTATTTTTAACCTAAGTTTCAGTTATAATGAGCTAATACACTGAGGCAGGCCTTTGATCTCGTAGTTGTAAATGGCTGACAGAATACAAAAGATTATTCAGATGTTTCTTGTATGGGTGTATTAGATGTGTTTAAAACTACTACAAACAAAACTTGTTGACATAACAAGATGTAAAGGACCAAGTCTAGGCTGCTAGATACTTGAATGAAGTTTAATACATAAAAGCCACAGTGGAGTCTCTCTACCTAATGCTATGTTGTCAACTGAAAGTCTGAGCATCAACTAAAGAAGATGAACATCAACAAGCTAAACCCCACAATCCGTGATGCCACTATACGTAGCGTTCCAAGTCTGTCAACAATGGCACATCTCTAAGTACTAAGTACCTAACAACACTTTCTCGTACTCAGTGTCAACTGCAAGGGCAAATGGCTTGAACCATGCAAGGTAGAAACAGGAAGGCAATGATTCATTCTGTATAGATCTACTGAGTATTGCTTGTCAGGCATGAGAAGACCCAACAAAGGGATGCTTGGTCAGAGGGACTTAAGTGCTCCACAAGCTTTTACACATTTTACCCAGCATTAGCAACAAATTTGTCCTGTCCTTGATCATCTGAGCATAACAGAAACTTTTAAGCATCTGGTTCCTGCCATCCAATAGTCCACTATGTTAGCAATCTCATCAAAGTGACTACAAACCCACTGAAGCATCACCACAATATGATAGCAATAGAGTTCAAATTATAACCAAAATATCAAATTCAATTTCATAGCAGACTGCTATGTAAATATTTCAGTACAGGTGAAGACTTATTTATCTCTAGTGCAATGTATCCCTAATTGGTAGATGGGTAGCTTACTGGCATTTGGATCTGCTAGTTTTTAGGAAAAATATTCCATGCACAAAATTAAGGATAATAGCATTAGTGGATTATGGACAAAAAATATACAAGATATATTACCTGCAACATTACTGTAACATTTACAGTTGAATTTCTGGGCGGGACACCATTATCTTTGGCCATGACTATCAGAATTATGTTTCCTTGGTTTTGTCCGTGCCCAGAAAAAACATTTTCATATAACAGTGGGGACTTTACAGTCAGTGCTCCACTGGAACTGTCCATACTATAATCAGACATTTTAAGATTACTTGTTTGGTGGCAATAACTAACTAAATAATTACTTATGGCTACTTATAGTAATAAGGATGAAATACTGAAAGAACTATTATCATTTTCAAATGCAACAATCATGTGCATTATTCGTTTTTGATAATTGTATGACCTATATAACTTTAATTTTTGGGGGGTTATGATGAATGTAGGTCGTTAATATATATTATTACTATGTTTGGAGCCTAAAAAATTAGGTTCAAATTTAGGGGCATTAACTATAATGGTTAAACCAAATAGCTTCTTTTTCCTGTTTCAAAAAGTGCCTAACTCCTAAGCAAAAGAGAGTTTCAAAGTAAAACAAGCATTTGATTAATACCCAATTTCCCAGATTGATCTTATACACTAAGGTATCAACATTTCATTTAAAAATATTTTGTTTTAAATTAAAAGAATAAGGGCTTTACTCATTCTTTTTCATTATTACAAAACCTGGTAAAGTTAATCTCATTCTGAATTGGTCATAAAGAGCTCTTCTTATATGAAAGTTTAAAAAACTTTTGGTAATTTCCTATTGCATCATGGTAACTCTGCATTTTATTGCATTACCATCTACTGGTATTGGGTAGAGACTGATAAACATAGTTATCTAATATGTTTTCTTTTTATCATATTAGTAGACCTCACTTGCTAAAAATATAAGTTTGAAAAAAGTTAAATTTCCTCACCTGAAATGAGTTAACAAATTAGAAGGAGTGGATGAAACAATGAGATAACTGACTTTAGAATTTGGTGACCCAGGCTCATCATTGTCAGTAGCCTAGGTAGAAATAATACAAGAATTTTGTTTAAAATCATATGCCACTAGGTTTGCCTTTTTAACTCTTCAAACTATCAGGCGCTCTAAGGCATTATCTCTACACAATAACATATGAATCTATAATACAAACGTTAAGTCTGTCCTTCTATATGGTTCAGAAACTTGGAGAGTCACTAAAACAAATATGGAAAAGCTCCAGACCTTTGTTAACAGATGCCTATGCCGGATATTAGGAATTAGGTGGCCAGATTTGTGGGAGAGAACTAGACAAAAGCCCATAGCCCAAGACATCACAAAATGAAAATGGAGCTGGATAGGACACCCCTGCGAAAACCAGCTACCAATGTTGCAAGGCAGGCACTTGACTGGAACCCACAAGGAAAGAGGAAAGTGGGCAGACCCAAGCAAAGCTGGAAGAGGTCAGTCGTCAGTGAAGCTGAGGGTACTGGAATGTCATGGGAGCAGATGAAGAAAGCTGCTCAGAACCGAGTTCTGTGGAGAAGTGTGGTAGCGGCCCTATGCTCCCCTGAAAGTGCACAGGATTAAGTAGTAGTAAGTAGCATATGCCACTTAATGGTTGATAATCAAACTGAACATGAATATCAAAATATTTAAGTTCCTACATGGACTATAACAGGCCTGGCAAATTTTGTATCCATTTCCTGCAGAGATGTTTGATAGTCGTCAGTTACAAAAGATGGACTATTATCATTGACATCTGTAATCTTAATTAACATCTGATTTGTCACCTGAAACAAACAGAACAAATTGTAAAGAAGGATAAATAACCTAAAGGTGCATTTCTGCACTGAGAAAAAAATCTCTAACTAATGTATTTTAAGGAAAAGAACATGCAGCAGTTCTGATGAAAAAATCTAAAAAAGAAATTACCAAATGTGCAAGATATAATCTAATACATAAATTAGAATGTAAGGAGTGTGTAAGTATGTCCCGAATAGAAATCAAAATTGGCTGACCAATCTTGATAAAACTTGGCACAAATATGTTCCTTTGATCATGACGGAGACCATATGAATGTTTTATGCCCCTCCCACAACTGGAGGGCCCTAAAATATTTTTTTTAAATGCCTAAATTTATCTCTATTGAAGCAGGAAAACTTTTAACTAGTAGGATAAACCTGTTTTCACAGCAATATGTTTGATGAACAGGTAAACCCATTTTCACACTCTTTCATTTTCATGGCAAAAATTAAACAAATGTTAACATAAATTTAAATCCAATCCACTAGATCAGTATACCTAAACTAGGGCCCGAAGATCACGGGTCTTATCTGGCTCGTATTCTATATTCTATAATTTGAGTATATAAGGTTCCCCTTTCAGACCTTGTGGTCTATAGGGCAGATGATGTAAAGGTCATCTGTTTTTGTGGCCTAGGGTTAACGAGGGTGTCATGTAGCCAGCACAATGACCAACCGCCTTTACTTTTCATCAACTAATGTCAGGTACCCATAGAGCTGAGTGGACTCCGAGGCGCCCGAAGATCCCGAAATTAAAAATCCCAGTCTTCACCAGGATTCGAACCCAGTTCAGAAGTCAAGCACTTTACCACTCAGCCACCACACCTATGTATAGTATATAGTACATAACCTAGAAAAATAAACAAAGGGAATATTTATATTGTATTCCATTTTAGAATTTAGTATAGTTTTAATCTGATTAAAAAGAACAATTAGATTAACATTAGCTTTTGAATAAGACATAAGAATATTTTTAAGTAAGAATATTATTTGAGGTCCATTTCCATCAGAATATAGCAAAAATACTATATGTCTTTTAGTTTAAGGAAACAAAAAAATTAGAGCTAATTGAAAATTTATGTAAATGTGTTTAAAATAAATGCATTAACAATTAAACCAGTTTAACTTCAGACCTTTGAATGTCCCCCATCTTCAGCTACAATGGTAATATAATAAGAATCCTTAGTCTCTCTGTCCAGAGTTGTCTTGGTAGAAATAAGTCCTCTGGTAGAATCTATTCCAAAACTGTAATGTAATGTCAATTGGAATGAATAATTACAAACTTATTGTAATTTGTACAATTGAAATAATTGAATTGAATAATAATTGAATAATTACAAACTGTAATTTGTACAATTGAAAAAGAATATTGAAAAATTTTTTTAAATTAATATTAAAGGAGGGCATATTTAAAACTCACTTTGCATCAGGGGGATCTATCCTGTAAGTTACTTTACCGAAGTTCTGGCCATCATCATTTTGGTCTGTATCATTTGCCTGAGATAAAGGTCAAAATATAAATAGCCATTTGCTATATTACTAGCTAGACTATTTTATTATTTTCCTGACAAAAAAACCTGGGTCATTTGACATTTCAAAATAAATTACTGCAACTTAACATTTTCTATAAATTTAGGCTAGTTTCAAATATCTATGACTGTTTTCTTTTTAAAAATGTGCATCTAAGATGTAAAAAATGTAAATATTCTATAGTTTTCTTTCTTATCTCAAGATACGAATATAAAAATATGATCAACTGAGCTAGAATGCAAGTATGATCAAGTCAAAATTATTCTATATTTCTTTCATAAAAATGATCTACTAATCTTACCAGTACTGTTGCTACGGTATAATGTATTACTACATTTTCTTGAACGGAAACAGTCTGTTGAAAGGAACGAAACTTAGGAGTTTCATCATTTACATTTGTCAAGTTTAGAGTTACAACCACTGTGTTTCCAGTAGCACTGTCTGCAGCATTCACTGGCTTAGCTTCAATCTATAGATATATAAATATATATGAAAACAATGAAAAACATCCCAATGATAAATGAAAACAACAAAAAACATGCTAATGATTTAACAATTATTTTTGTAAATTATATTATTTTTAAAAAATGCATTTTAATTGAAAAGAATACATTAAAATCAATCTGAAATAAGTAGGTTTTTTAGCCCTTAATAATATTTATGAGAGTTTTATCACTGTTCCCGATACTGCTATGAATCAGTATATAACAATCAATGATAATATGAGATGAAAAGTTGGCTAAGGTTTCAGTTATCTATGTGCATATTTTTCAATAATTTGTTTTTTTATTGCCCAAACAAAAAATGACTGTTAATCGACAAACTGAAAATCTTAATGAGAAAGAGGAAAGGAAGAGAGATTGCATAGATGTCTGCTGGTACAACACATTGCAGGGAAGCATGGTCAAGATGCCAAGTAAGCTTGAACTAGGCTTGGTTTGGCTACATATAAAGGGAGCTCAAGGTTTGACACCCGACTCGAGCAGAGTTGTGTTTAATGAGCGCCTAAAGGCAGCACAGAAAACCTTTCCCAGAAACCCCTCCACCCACTAGTCTACAAATGAGATAGGACAAAGCACTCTGAGCATGCTATAAGTATGAAAGTAGCGCTATATAAAAGCCATAATTTATTTAATTTATTGTTAGCAGTTGGGAACAAAATAATGCAGGATAGGCTGATTTTAATGGCATTTAGCTCTTAAAGACAATGTCAAATATCTGTATCAGAGTATCTAAAAATAATTTGCTTTTTCCTGTATATGCTGAAATGACTGACCAAAATTAATATTTTCTCCCTCTTCTCATAGTCCAAGTAATTAGTATCTTTGACTCGAATTATTATGTCAGCTGTTGACTGTACAATAGATGGGCTTGCTTCAAACTCATTGGTCAAGTTGAGAACTCTGACATTAAAGTGTGCATTTGGTCCCTAAAATAAAAATATCAGCAAACAAATTGAAATCATTTTATTCATTCCTCTGCAGAGCTACTGTATTACCAAATCAACTAAAATATTGAGAAGCAAATAAAAAAAAAAAGTCTTATAAATATAAATCCATCCATATTTAACTGGGGACATATAAACATAAATCCATCCATATTTAACTTCGGCACACATAAACATAAATCCATCCATATTTAACTTTGGAACCTATAAACATAAATCCATCCATATTTAACTTTGGCACATATAAACATAAATCCATCCATATTTAACTTTGGCACATATAAACATAAATCCATCCATATTTAACTTGGGCACATATAACCAAAAATCCATCCATATTTGACTGGTGCACAAATAAACATAAATCCATCCATATTTAACTGGGGACATATAAACAAAATCCTTCCATATTTAACTGGGACCCATATAAACAAAAATCCATTCATATTTAACTTAGGTCTAAATAATGATACAGTAATGTTTTAAGCAATAAAATAAAATATTTTGCTATATTATCATGGCTTCTTCTGTCTCAAGAAGCAATGGATACACCCTCTAAGAACAACTTTCCCAGCTACTCTGTAGTAGCACCAGTGTTTTGTTTTTCCAGGGACTTAAATCAAGGGATCACTGGTTACAGTCCCTATCTCAACCTTACTGGTGTGATCCAAAGCCCACATGCTTTCTAGCACCACCAGTATTTTTGTCTTTAGACAGCATTCATGGGTCCTACATGTGTCTTGATCTCTCAATCTTGATTTAGATTAAGGGATCATGGGTTCTATGTATGTCATGGTCTCTCAATCTTGATTTAGATTAAGGGGATCATGTGTCTTACATGTGCATCTCTTCTCTAAGAAATTCAACTTCACCAAACAATAGAAGCAGTTAAAGGATTTAGGTGTAGTTTTATAAGGGAATATGATAATTTTAAATAATGACTCAAGTAATGGTTTAATTTTCTTTTTTTAAACATGTGCCCAAAACCAGGTTTACCTGATCAATATCTTCAACTTTCATAGCAGATGATAAAGTGATTGGAACACCATTTGGTGTATTTTCTGCAACAATGGCATCGTATGATTTTAAATTAAACTGTGGTTCATTGTCATCAACATCTTCAATGGCAATAGTAACTTCTTCTGTGCGCACATCTCTACCAGGGATAGACTGAGGATATGTTTGACCCTCTTTTGCCTGAAAGAAAATAGAGTGAAAGATAGAGTAGGGGAAATCAATTATAAATTGTAAATTTTACTCACGTAACAAAAGTATCTAAAAAATACTGCCTGCTTATTAACAAAGTCTTTCATTGATTACTACAGTAAAATAGCAACTTCTTTAATTGGGCATTACAGTCAAAAACAAATTTATTCATATTATTATTAATAAATAACAAAGTCTCTCATTTGCAGAGCATTGTAAATAATGTTTATGTAATTAAAATGATTATGGTTATTTAGGAAGAAAGAAAAAGTGTTTAGCCTTGCTCAAGTTTTTAAAAAATATTTTATATAAAACAGGTGTGTTTACAGCTGTGTTTAAGAATTAAGTCATTGTCACTAATATAAATGTGTATATTTTACTTCAACAGTTAGAGTACAAATTCCATTGTTATCATGCACTATTCCTTTATCCCTGTCCGGAACACTTTTTAGCCTTACTTCCCCTGATGCTGGAGTGATTTCAAACAAACCAGGACAGGTTTCTGAAAATAAACAATGACTCTTTAAAACAAATATTTTTTTATAAAACCTGGTTAACCCAAGTAGCCAATTTTTTTTCCTTTCTATGACAGTAAAACAAATTATCGGATCTGTAAGTTTATGTAAAATTTCAAAATCTATTAAGAAAAACATGGATAGAGAATGCATTTATCATTAAACATATTGACATGGGATGGAACAATAGAAATCTGTTTATATTATTAAAGTGACAGTAAACATGGATTTAAATTCCAGTTTAAAATTTAAGACTGATTATATTTCGTTTTAAGAGATGCTTAGTGTGATAAATAAGGATTTTAAAAAGCCACCATATGACCTAAACTTATTGAGTTGTAAAAATGGCTTCTAAAAATAAAAAAAATACTGTATCCTTTTATCTCCCATATATTCCAGAATACTTGAATGAGCTCGCATGCCATTTTTTTTACTTCTAAAATTAAAAACTTCAAGTTTATAATTAAAATAGTTTACTTTTACAGCAGAACTCATCAAACATGTTAACCTCATATGAGGGAAGGACTAACTGTGAAATGTATGGGAATTTGTTGTTTTGCTTCCTGGTATTGTGGTATATGCTCTGGACTGTTATCTCAATGGTTCTGGGGTAAAATTATGGCCCCCACCATCCAGCAGACAGTCCAGGCTTGGGATATAAATATCTTCAATACAGAAGGAATGTCCAGAAAATTTCAAATAAAGTAGACAGGGATGGGATGTGGCTGAGTGATATAAACCACTTTCCTGCCTATCAAGAGCTGAGTGGTGCTTGCTGAAAACCTTACGGGCAGCACCAAAACCATTGCCCAGACACCCCCTTCCCTCACAGTTCAAAAAAGCTACTGGATCAAGAACACTGAGCTTCGTTATAGCATGAAAGATGGGCCAAACCAACTAAAGAAAAAGTCCGTTCCTACCTTCCTAATCTTAAGTCTTAAGCTGTCACAAGCCAGGATACAAAAAAAAAACTTTCTACTTCAAAACGTTTTTCCACTTTTACCTATATACATACTACAGTAACATATTTTTTAACCATAGATTCTTCCAGAGGAAGGATCTTCAAGATCATTGTTGATTAAACTACAAGGCAATGTCCACTTACCATTCAGTATTTTATAAGTCACAGTGTTAGATAATCCTCTATCTCCATCTTCAGCCTTTACTACCAACAAAGATGTCCCCTATAGAAAAAAAAGTATTGACAGATTTGTACTCTTATGTTATGTGACCAATTAGGGACAATGAAAATATATTAATCTAAAGTTCAAGAAACATGGTAACAATGACATAAAGCTTTTGGAGCCAGCTAGAAATGTATACCTTTGTTCAACTGAGAGTAAGAAGAAGTATTAGGTTTAAGGCTAAATAGTTTTATTTTAATTTATAAGTTGAACTTTAACTTTCAGACCATCACATTACTTAAGTCTTATAACTGCAAATTAATATACCTAGTTTATGTCTAGTAAAATACTGGACTTCAGTTGTAAATTTTAAAATAAGTATTTAAAAAATCATTAATAATTTAAAGTAATATGTACTTATAATGAAGAAATTATCATCTTTTTTAAAGAAATGTCTGTAATTTGAAAGATAATATAATTCACAGTCAAATCCATGTACTTGGAAACCTGTTAATTGGACTAAGTGCTGCAACCAATCCTATTTTATATGTGTGTTTTATTTGCTTATTTAGACCAGATCAGATGAAAGAAGGTCAGTACAATTAGGAAAAGATAAAGATATGTTAGAATATATGTTTTTATCCTCCATATTTTACTAATTTCAAAACACTAAGGTTAAGTCTGTCATCTGTATGTGTCTTGTCTCTTTTGCAAATGCCACATTGGAACATGAAGTTTGGTGAAAAAATGGTTTTCTTGGAAAAGATCAAGCTAAAAACATCAAACGCTAGTCAGTGTTGATTTATGTAAATTACTGACTTGACAGAGACCAGAAATGTAGACAATAAAGCAAGAGAATGACCATCCAGAAGAATTGGCATCTTTAGAGGTATTGACAAGGTATTTCCCAAAATGGAAATGTGAGAAAAGGATCCAGATATTGATGAGGCCCTAACTGAATGCTTACTGGGAGCACAAGTAGACAACAATGATGAAATGCAAAGCATAACTCGTATAAAAAGCTGGACCGCTATGATTTCTAAGCTACAAAAGCTTACTTGTCTAGATGGAACACCAGACACGACATGAAATTCAAGACAGAGCATGATGAGAAAGTGCTGATGGTGCCACTAATGTGTTCGTGCAGGGGACAAGGCAGAATAATAGAAAATCCATTCAAACTTTGTGTCACCATTTCAGACAGGAGGAAACTGAGGGCAGTCCAATTGCTACATTAGATTTTGAGGTCATTTATTTCAACTGCAATATGCCAGGAGAAGTCATTAGATCACACTGGTTATGTTCTTCAAAAGTTGAATGAAATTAAGTATAAATCTTTTTTTTTTTCTTATTTTTCACATGCCAAGTACCAGTACATACACAATGTGTTGTTTCCTTTTTTTAAAAATTTGTTAAATTTTTATTTTTCAATGTTCATAGTTCTTGATAGTACATTTGCTGTATCCCATCTTATAAGATAAGACATTGGTGTAAATGGACCAGCCAGTTATTAGCATCAAAACAATAATGTAATAACTGTATATACACATATATATAATGAAATTTTAAGTCCAAACCTATCACAGGAGATGGCAGCAGGACGGGTATGAGCCTGGAACCACCAATATGACCAATTGACAGTTCACTGCAGATACCGCTTGACCAGGCAGCCATCTTATCTTATAAAATATATATCCCTTGCTATATACCTTTAACAAAAATAGTCAGTTTTAGACTTCTATAATTAGCCTATAATACTTACTACTTTAGAATTCTCCTGTACAGAAATCAAGTATGGTGTACCAGTGAAGTATGGAGGCTCATCTTGCACATCTTCTATTGTAATAAATACATCTGTTGTAGCATTGTGTTTATTGGAGTCCTATTTTAATGACAGCAATACAAATGTTTTATTATTAAAGCAAAGTTGAACAAAACATCTATATTATATATAATTATCGAATACGATGTGCAGTAATTGTTAATAATATTCTCAGAATTTTTGTTCAGTTTAGATTACCCTCACTACAACAGTATACTGGTAAAATCTTGCTGTCTCATAGTCAAGAGTTTCATTTAAAGTAACTTGAGCTGTACTCTGGTTAATGACAAATTTGGACTTGTAATCTGTATCAGTAATCTGTAGACATTCAACAAATAAAAATGAAATATCTTACATATTTGTAATTTTTCAATTGAAAAAAAAAGAAGGGGAGATTTAGATCTAGCTACATCAAAACCATCAATAATTATAATGATAATTCATTGAGCCATTGCCCCATTGGCCGGCTTGGCAGCCGCAAACCTATAGTCTATACCCTCCCTAGCTAGATAGTAGATTGATGGTAATCTTATACTAAATAGATAATAATTTTAAGTCTAATTTACATAAATAAAAGTTCTTTTCAGGTGTTCGATCCATTATTTTATTAGATCTAGATCTAATAGTATTACTAATATATACTAGATCTAGAATAATCTAGATCTAAAGTCTAATAGTCAAGAGAAAATTCGACAATTCATCAAAGATACATCGTCGCCATTCTTGTTTTTTGTGGGTTTTTTTAATGATCTCCCGTATTTTTTAAAAATTATTTATTATACTGAAAAGTTATACATAATTATTTCGCATATTTAAATGATCTTGAGGTATAAAAAATGTTTGTTTTTTTTAAAGGTAGTAAAATATTTTAATTCTGTCCTGACCACTGTTTCGGACTATAGGCTATTGCGCGCTATTCAACGCTGAACAAGAACAGAATATTTGGGAAAGACGAAGTTTTCTTCCGCCAAAGATGTGTTGAACTGGGCCCACAGTAGTTGTAGGTGTAGATCTATATAAACTACAATGTTTGTAATTAATAATTAAAAAAGAAGACTTACTTTAAGATCTACCTGAAATAGAAATACATAATTTATTTCGTTTTTATAAAACAAATTACATTACATATCAGTCATATTACTAGATCAATATTGTGTTGTTGGTATTTTAGGAGCAGTATGATCAGAGGCGGCGTTAGCAGTAGGCCTACGTAGGGCACGGGTCGATAGTTATACGCGAGGCCCCGGTCGAGTTTCGTACGCTGGCCCGTGACTACATATACCGTACATCACGCTTACAGGCTCGTTTGCCTCTAATGATGTAGGCCTTATTACTTTTTTAAAAAGTAGGCTACATTATTATAGGTTGGACTTATGTACCATTGGACCTATGACATTTTCTTTCTGTATTGTAATTCTGTAGACTGTAGGTAAGATTTTGTCCCTAGCCCTCGAATATTGATTAAGTGACAAGGTAAAAATAATTTCTGCTACCGCGGGCCTTAGGGGCAGGGGCGGTCTTAAGACACTGCAACCTATGCGGCCACAGTGGGCCCCGCGCTAAGTATATCTGTAATTGCATAATGATGCAAAATATACGAAAAAGTCGTGGAAATTATTTTTAAAATCCCCTGAAAATTAGACGAAATTGTTATATGGAAAACACAAATCTTACGCGAATAAATCCCGGAGGGATTTTCAAATTCTTCCCGCTTCTCCTCCCACCCTAGCTACGCCACTGGACTGAGGTTTTCAAAGCCAAGACTCAGCCCTTATCGTCCTAGGCTATATATGGTATATATATCTTTCGGCCTTTTTTTAGGTTATTACGACGAGAAAACAAAAAACTAGAAGACGCAAAATGCATCAATTAGTGTTTTAGTATAACCTTTTTTCTAATAACGTCCCTCACTGGCCTTCTCTTCTACTCAGCCAGTTATACTGTCAGGGGATTGGGGAGCTCTGTAACGCCAAACGATTCAATCAGAGCTGAATTAATGCATTCTATTAATGTTTATCACGCACGCTTCATGATAGTTAAAAAGAGAGCAGATCAAATTATGAAGAAAAAGGCGTGAAATGCTGATACTGAAGAACTCTGATTAATCTCACTGTAAGACCACTTCTGTGTTAAGCAACATTGTTGTAGTGGGCCTGCCTTAGTCACACAAGAAACTCGTTAAGAGGACTACGGAAGAATGAACTGGAGAAATTCGACTGTCCTGGCGTGAGGAGAAGGATATAATCTCGTTTCTCGGCACGTCCGCCCCACAGGTTGAGAGCCGCTGGTATTTATTTACCTACCTCAAAATAGTATTTCAACTGTCTGTCACTTAAATCAGCGTCGTTTGCTTTAATGAGATCGTAGACCACATGTCCAACCGTTGCATTCTTAAAAAGAAGAATTACACAATAGTAAAAAATAGAAAAAGTGTCGTTTTCATTTTATTCAATGTTTAATTGGAACAGCGGTAAAGTCTTATAACGCAATGTTTCTTAAATTCCACTTGAATGGTTTCAGTGTTATTTACATTCCTCGTTCCATATGCTAGGACAAATCTGTACAAATGCCCCTTTTCCCTAGTGCTATTAGAGCATGGAATGAGTTTTCCTGAGCTAGTCAGGAAAACCAATTAATTAGCAGAATTTAGGTCATTGGTTAATATGTTTAGGAAGTAATCATCTTCTTTTTTGAAGTAACGTCTGTATTATATAAGAAAGATAAGATACTTACTGTATGATGCACTTATTAGCATACCAACCCCAATTAGACAACGTCGTTATAAATGTGATTTATTTAAATACCGGCTATTCATGAAACATTGTCAACTTCTTGTGTTGGAGGCCTATATTCTCAAAAGTTTTGTTGTTGGGGGGAGCGCATTACGCGGATCCAGATTTTTTGAGAGGGGGGGGAGAGGATTTTTTTCCACACCCTAACCCTATCTTCTAATGGACACATATTCTCTTTCACACACATATACCTATAGGCCTATTAAATATATTACAGAATCATAAGTTTAACATTTATCACAGCTTCTTCATAACCCCTCGACTTGGTTTGAACTCTGTTGTTTTTCTACCATGTCAAGATTCCTTACCAGTCTACTCTCAAACAGTGCACGAGTTAGAGCGTGCATACGTGCTCAGCACAAAAGCTACATTAGTTAGACTTGAAGACTTTATTACAACTATTTTCTAATGTTGGAGATATTTAAAAGAGTATAACGTAATACTAAATTTTAAAAAATATGGTAAATAGTCATCTCTCTTACTAAATAGCCTCCCGTGTTTGTTACTGTTAATAGTGAATAGTTATAAAAATTGTGCATTTTTAAGAAAAACAAAACTGCTGATAGCAACCTTACTACAATAGTTATTTCCCTGTTCATATGTACAGAGGCGTAGTGAGCACAACATGCGCCCGGGGTAAGATGAACATGAACGGGCCATAAAAGGACATGAACATCACATAGAAAAAAAAAGTATAAAATTAATAATAAAAAATACCGTAGAATGTACTACCTAACTGAAATAATCTATAATTTTTTTGGCGTCTCTCTGCGTGTGGCATCGTGCCCCCCCTTACCCCACCCCCTCATTACGCTTCTGCATATGTATTGTCTTCCACTCGTATCATGTATTCATCGTGACACCATTGCTCATCTAACAACGCACGTCAAGTACATCGCCTATGCCCACGTGATCTCCCCGAGTAAATCATGAGGTACACGATGGCGAGGAAACTTAATTGTACTGAATATCATGGCTGGGTACAGCAGTAATATTTGTTGTATTTTTTAAGCTACTTTTCTTAGCTCCACCATTACGCTTCTTTTTTTTTATCCATCTTTGGTCACATCTGTATCTGTAGTAGTGAAAGTATAGACTACTGTAAATGATACTACCACAAAAAAGTCCGTAAAGTCGTCATTAATTTATCAGTGCAGGATGTTCACACTAACGAGGGCATTGGTTTTTCTATTATAATGTAAATGTATTACAGTATGAAGTCGCAAAATATCTTTAACGTTGTTTTTTCGTTTGTTTGTTTAATGTAAGGTGAGGAGCAATATCGACATTAACGGCCTTTCTCTCATTCGTAGCGGCCCTTTCTGCTGCGGTCTTATTGACTCTTTGGATGCCCCGCTTCCATTCTAGCAATATATGCGAAGTAAAAATTATTTTACAATCGTTAGGTACCGGATATCCCAAGATTCCTACTTCTGGGAGCCCGCGACAGTCGTAAATGCTAGAAAGTAATGCTGCCATTGAAGTAAGCCTTTTTAATTAGGGCATATACATATTTTTAACCCCAAAATTTGATTTTGAACAAAACATTCAGAACAAAAAATAAATACCGCTTTGCAAGTAAATAAATTACATAAAAAGAACTTAAATTTCGCAGTGACATTATTGTTTTAAAATGAATTGGTAATTTACAATTAAGTGTCTTACCTCAGCCACGTTTATTGAATACGGACGATTTAAGAATACTGGTGTCTCATCATTGACATCTCTGATATACACCTGGAGTATACATGGTATTTTGCTATACTGTGGAAAGAAAAACAGCTAACATCTGAATATTTCACGAAAAGCTTAAAAAGAAAAAATTTAAGCCTAGTTTCACCGCCTCCCACAAAATAAAAAAAAAACCAGTGAAGCAACAAGATGAAAATACTTTTATTCCTGTTGTTCCTTTGTTTGTTTCTTTATTTCTTTGTTTGTTAGTTTCTTTCTTTGTTTGTTTGTTTCTGTCTTTCTTTGTTTTTATTACAAAGCTTATATCAACTCACTCTGTCTACCTGAAACGCGTTATTTCTCCCATACAAATATTCGGATTAAGTAGAAAAATTACCATTTAGTCAATTGAAAACTGGTAATTAATTATTATGCTTGATATCAACAATGGGAAATTTATCCTTAATCCTTATTCATAAATACGGTTAAATATGTTAAATATGTATGTTAAATATGTCCCCCTTAGA